>CAUYTI010069184.1:0-41902 GCA_963575145.1 Galago senegalensis | reverse complement strand
TGGCATCACAGCTCACAGCAACCTCCAACTCCTGGGCTCAAGCGAGTCTCCTGCCTCAGCCTCCCAAGTAGCTGGGACCACAGGCGCCCGCCACAACACCTGGCCATTTTTTGGTTGCAGTCATCATTGTTGTTTGGCGGGCCCGGGCTGGGGATTCGAACCCACCACCTTAGCCGCTTGAGCCACAGGCGCCAAGCCTATCCTGACCTTAAACCTAAATGCCTCATCTTTTTCTGTAATACTGCTTGGCCTATGTACAAACTAGATAATGGCTCACAATGGCCTGAAAATGGCACCTTTGACCTTTCAATCTTCACTGACCTCAACAATTATTGTTGGAGATTTGGCAAATAGTTGGAAATCCCTTATGTCTAGGCCTTCCTCCTCCTCCTCTGAAACATTCCTTCTTTGTGTTTGTCTTATGAACCTTCTCAAATTTTCCTTGCATGGGCCAAACCAGCCCTCTTTGAACTCCCTGAATCTCTCCCCTTTCTGCCCCTCCAAAGCCCCCCTCCCTCAACCTCCTATCAGCAAAATTCCACCCCATCCCCCTTCTCTCCATTGCCCCCCACCTGCCTTCTGCTACACTTGGGCAAAAAAGAAAAGATGGTGTCCCTGGGTGGTGGGAAAGGAAAGGTGGTGGACCCTACTTCCCCATCTCCTACTAGAGCTGGCCATACCTTTGGATCCTCTACTTCCGGACCACCACAATCTCTATACCCCCTCCAAGAAGTTATGAGAATGGAAGGTATTGTCAGGGTTCATGTGTCCTTTTCTCTCTCAGACCTGTCCCACATAAGTCAGAAAATAGGTGGGTTCTCCATAAATCCCACAAAATATTTTCAAGAATTTAGGTATCTGGCTTGGCGCCTGTGGCTCAAGTGGCTAAGGCACCAGCCACATACACCTAAAGTGGCGGGTTCGAATCCAACCTGGGCCTCCAAACAACAATGATGGCTGCAACCAAAAAAAATAGCCAGGCGTTGTGGCGGGCGCCTGTGGTCCCAGCTACTTGGGAGATGGAGGCAGGAGACTCGCTTGAGCCCAGGAGTTGGAGGTTGCTGTGAGCTGTGGTGCCACGGCACTCTGCCCAGGGGGATAGCTTGAGGCTCTGTCTCAAAAAAAAAAAAAAGAATTTAGGTATCTGACCCAATCGTATGATCTGACCTGGCATGATTTATATATCATTCTCACCTCCACTCTCATTTCAAGGAGAGAGAGTAGTTCTAGACCCAGGCCCAGGTTCATCATAAAGATCTATGGAGGACAGACCAAACCCTGCTAGAGGACACTAGGGCCATCCCCAGAGAAGACCTTAGTTGGAATTACCAAACTAACATTCCTGGGGTAGCCTCTGTAACCACATGGTCCAGTGTCTCTTAGAGGAACTAAAAAAAAAAAAAAAAGGCAGCTCATAAGGCCATCAATTATGACAAATTATTATTTTTTTGAGACAGGGTCTCACTATGCCACCCTAGATAGAGTATAGCATCATAGCTCACAGCAACCTCAAACTCTTGGGCTTAAGCGATTCTCTTGCCTCAGCCTCCCAAATAGCTGGGACTACAGGTGCCCATCACAATGCCTGGCTATTTTTGGTTGTAGTTGTCATTGTTGTTTGGCAGGCCCAGGCTGGATTCAAACCCGTCAGCTCTTGGGTATGTGTCTGGTGCCCTAACTGCTGAGCTATAGGCACCGAGACAATTACGACAAATTAAAAGAAATAACTCAGAAACGGGATAAAAATCCTGCCCAATTTACAGCCCATCTTAACAAAGCCCTCCACCACTATACCACCCTGTTGCCAGAGAGCCATGAGGGCAGACTCATTATGAACGTGCATGTTATCTCTCAGTCTATACCTGATATCTGGAAAAATCTCCACAAATACCTCCAGGGCCCTCAGACCCCCCAATGAGATCCCATCAACCTGTCCTTCAAGGTCTTCAATAACCAAGAAGAAGCTTTTAAGTGGCAGCACCTGTCAGAGTTCCAGTTATTAGCTTCCACCATTAGACAAACCCTGGCTACTTCTCAAAACTCCTCTGGATAGTCTTTAAAAAGATCTCCCCCAGGACCATGCTTCAAGTGTAGTATGCCTGGTACCTGGGCCAAACAGTGCCCAAATTCAAACCCCACTCCAAGCCGTGTCCAGCCTGCAGAGGTTCTCACTGGAAGTCTGACTGCCCAGGTCCTTCTAAGGATCCGGTTTGCAGTCACTCCCAGGACCTGGTTGAATTCCTTGACCTCTTGGGCTTGGCCGCTGAAGACTGACAGTTCCCAGAGACTCAGCAGGCCCCTTGGACGATCACCAAGACTGAGCTCTGGGTATCTTTGCTAGTGGAAGGTAAGCCAACCTCTCTTCTGATTAATACTGGGGCCACATATTCCACTTTGCCGTGCTATAAGGGTCCCTTACAACAAGCAGATCTCAGTGGTGGGTATTGATGGCAATGTGCTACACCCTCACACTACTCCACCCTTGTGGTGTTCATTTTCCAAACATTCTTTTCTACATTCATTCCTTATCATTCCTTCATGCAGCATTCCCTGACTAGGCAGAGATATCCTCTCAAGATTATAAGCAGCTCTGATGATTCCCACCAGCTCTACCTCTCACTACCCATCCTGTTCCTCTCCAACCCCTCCCCTTCACCCCTCCTCATTCTCTCAATCTGACCTCCCCAAAGACCCCATTGTATGGGATACCTCTCTTCCTTCTATAGCCTCCCACCATTCACCCATTCTCATTGCTTGCTGACCCCAACATTCATATCCTTCCCTAAACAATACCCAATTCCCACAGCAGTCCTCAGGGGCATTAAACCACTCATCCTCAAACTCCTTTGGCTGGTATTCTCAAATCTACTAACTCGCCCTACAACACTCCCATTCTTCCTGTAAAAAAATCCAATGGTTCAGGGAGGCGCCTGTGGCTCAAAGAGTAAGGCACCGGTCCCATATGCCAGAGGTGGTGCCCAGCCCCGGCCAAAAACTGCAAAAAAAAAAAAATCCAATGGTTCATATTAGTTAGTGTAAGACTTACAGGCCATCAGTGAAATTGTTAAGTCTATTCACGCAGTAGTCCCTAATCCCTTTACCCTCCTATATACCATTCTTTCCAATACTTCCCATCACACAGTTTTAGATCTCAAAGACCTTTTTTACCATCCCCATCCATGAACTCTCCCAAGCCCTCTTTACCTTCACCAGGACTGACCCTGATTCTTCCACCAGCCAACAACTCAACTGGACAGTTCTCCCACAAGTATTTAGAGTCAGTTCCCATTACTTTGGTCAGGCACTTCAGGCTGACCTTCAGCAGTTAACTTTCCTGAAAAATTCCACAGTTCTTCAGTACATAGATGAGCTTCTCTTATGCAGCCCCTCCCCCACTACCTCCTGGCAAGACACCATTCACCTACTCTCTTTCCTTGCCACCAAGGGGTACAGTGTGTCCCCTTCCAAAGCCCAGTTAACCTCTCCCTCTGTCTGATACCTCAGCATCCTCTTATAGGAATGAGAAAACCTCATCCCCCCAATTCAGGTCATCTCCTTCTTACCCCTCCCCTGAACAAAAAAATGACCTCTTCTCCTTCCTGGGGTTCTGGGATATTTTAGAGCCTGGATTCTCAATTTTACAGCCTTAGCAAAACCTCTATACACTGCTGCTAAAGGTTCCCCAACTGACCTCCTTGGCTGGCACCAGCTTTGGTCAAGTTCCTTCCTCTCCCTATAATCCTCTTTGTCTTAAACACCCTGATCCCCACTATCCATTTTACCTCCCAGTGTTAGAATACCAAGGAAGTACAGTAGGGATCCTAACACAGAAACCTCACAATAATCACCTCCCAGTGGCATTCCTCTCAAAACAGAATTCACGGCCTTAGGCTGGCCCCCTTGCCTCTCAGCAGTGGCATTCATGCCCCTCCTTTTCCTGGCGGCCCAGAAACGTACCCAACATGCCCCCACATATCTATTTACCCCTCATAACATTCCATCCCTTTTAAAACACCAACACTTATAATCTTTACTTTCTGCACTTCATCTACTCCAGCTCCTAATCCTCCTTATAGAAAACCTTACGACCACTTTCTCCCTGGCCCTGCATACAACCCCTCATCTTCATTAGCTGCCCTCCACTCCCGTGACCCTCACACTTTTCAGAACTCATTCCATGACTGCTGGCCTTTAGTCATGGTAACATTATATCATTTTCCCAACATCTCCATTTCTTCCTTACCTGAGCCCTAAGACACCTTGTTTGTCAATGGCAGTTCTTCTAAGCCCACTGGTCACTCAGAAAGGCAGGCTTTGCCATTGTGTCTTCTTTCCACATTATCACTTCTACTACTCTGTCCCCCAGCACCTCCTCACAACAGGCAGAGTTCTTAGCCCTCACTAGAGCCTTACAACTCACACAAGGCCGCTCCATTAACAGATTCACAGAGTCTAAATATACTTTCCACTTAATCCATCACTATGCAGCCGTATGGCAAGAAAGAGGATTCATTACCACCCAAGACTCCTCTATTGTCACTGCCACACTCATTAAAAACCTCCTGAATATGGCCACTCTCCCAAGGGGAGTAGCCATCATCTACTGTAAAGGCCACCAAAATAAAACAGATCCAATTTCCAAAGGCAACCAAAAAGCCGATACAAAAGCCATACAGGCAGCTCAGTGCCCTTACACCCCACCACCTCCCAGAAGGTCAGTACCTGTCTTTCAATAAATTCTCTCCAATATATACATCTGAAGAATAGGACAATTATCAGCACCTTCCCACACGGGAAGAATGGTTTGTTCAACAGGGAAAATTTATTCTTCCTTCCTTCCAAGCATGGAATATCCTCTCTTCCCTCCACAATAGCCTTCACATTGGCTTCAGGCCTCTTTACATTTCTCTGCGCCTTTCTCACCCATAACTAACTTCTCTCTCTCTTTTTTTTTTCTTTTTTTTTGCAGTTTTTGGCCGGGCAAGGTTTGAACCTACCACCTCTGGTATATAGGGATGGCGGCCTACTCCTTTGAGCCACAGGCACCACCCGACTATCTTCTCTTTTAAAACAGATAACCCAGTCTTGTATAATCTGCACCCAAGTCTCATGCCATAGGGTCATAAAACACTCTCCTTTACCCACAGATCAGGCCTGGGGCCAACCCCCCAGATAAACCTGGCAGATTGACTTCACCCACATGCCTCTCGTATGAAAATATAAATTTCTTCTAGTTTGGGTAAATATCTTCTCAGGGTGGGTCAAAACCTTCCCCACAATAGGCAAGAAAACCCATGAAGTTATCTCCACCCTCATCCACCGCATTATTCCTAGATTCAGCCACCTCATCTCCATTCTGAGTGATGACAGCTCAGCTTTCATTAGCCAGATCACCTCCCAAACCTCACAAGCCCTAGGAGTCCAGTGGTGCTTACATGTGCCTTACAGAACCCAATCATCAGGGAAAGTAGAACAAATGAACATCATCCCCAAACAACATCTCACCAAATTAGTGCTCCAACACAGGATTGGATTAAGCTCCTCCCCATTGCTTTACCCCACATTTGCTCTATCCCTCACAAACTCTTCTTTTACAGCACCTTTGAAATAATGTATGGCAGAACTATTATTCTGGGCCCTGGATCCCCTCCAGACTCCATCAAAGAAAACTATTTTCCCATTCTCCAAGAAACCAGGGATGAACTTAGAAAAACAATAAACCAGCTCCTACCCCAACCCGCAGCAGAGAAAGTCAGAGACCAATTGGCGAGACAAGTTTTCTTCAAATCTCCCTTGCCCTGCAGGATGCTGTTCCCTCACTGGACAGGCCCTCACACCATTCTCTACAGCATCCCCATGACTGTTTGCCTCTTAGACCCCCCAGTCTGGATTCACTGATCCTGAATAAAGCTGTGTTCTACTGACAAACTTCCAACACTGAAAGACTGCCATTGGAAATCACAAGTACTATCCCCCACCACATTAAAACTCACCAGGATCCTCAAAGAGTCCACTTCCCCATAAATATGTACCATTCCTCCCACTTCTTTCCTTTTCTCTATAACTTTTCTAGAGATACTTGACTACTCTTACGCGTTCAAAGCTGGGATGACCTCTTTGAAGCCATTAAAGATCCGTGGTTACAAGGCACTTTCCAAGACTTTCCCCCTGAGGAAACCCAACTTTTCCTCTACTTACTCCTTTTTCTTCTGGCTACCCCTCCTGTCAATACTGGCCCTTTCCCCTTCCCATCAACTCCAACTGAATGCACAGTTTGTCTTACTACCAAACCTCATGTCACCGTGAATACTTTACCAACCCCCATTCCCATGTCAACTACACCTGATTCTTATCTCAGATCCCCTCTTTCACTAGCCACACTTACATGCCAGCACACTATTATGATATTACCAAAGCCTCTGAATGTTCTTATGGAGGAAAGAGGTAGTGGACTGGCAAAATAATGGGCACTGGATGCCCCAGAGGTGAAGTCAAGACTACTGTTTGCTGGACATACCTCATGCATGCAGGATTATCAGATAGAGGAGGAACCCAGGACATACCACATCAGCAAGAAACAGGACAACTCATAAAAAAATTCTTCTCTTCCCCTATAACCCTTCCACTCTATAAGGGATTAGACCTCACTGTCCCACAAGACCAACAACACTCCCATATTCCCTGGCTTTTTTTTTTTTTTTTGAGATGGAGCCTCAAGCTGTCCCCCTGGGTAGAGTGCCATGGCATCACAGCTCACAGCAACCTCCAACTCCTGGGCTCAAGCGAGTCTCCTGCCTCAGCCTCCCAAGTAGCTGGGACTACAGGTGCCTGCCACAATGCCAGGCGATTTTTTGGTTGCAGCCATCATTGTTGTTTGGTGGGCCTGGGCTGGGGATTCGAATCCGCCAACTTAGGTGTATGTGGCTGGCGCCTTAGCTGCTTGAGCCACAGGAGCCAAGCCGAACAACATTTATGTTAGTTTTCTAAATAAGAAAAAATCTAGACACCCACACACAAAAGAAATGTGTGGAGAATTGTCCTGACAAAAAGAATATGCAAGAAACTGAGGTTTAAAATATTAACATTCAGGCTGGGTGTAATCCTAGCACTCTGGGAAGCCGAGGTGGGTAGATTGCTTAAGCTCAGGAGTTTGAGACCAGCCTGAGCAACAGCCTAAAACCATAAAAAAGAAAAAACTAGCTGGGTATTGTGGCAAGATCACTCGGACCCAGAAGTTTGAGGTTGCCATGATCTATGACACCACAGCACTCTACCCATGGTAGGAAAGTGAGACTCTATCTCTAAATAAATAAATAAAATACTAGCATCAATTCAATTTCTTGGTAATGGTCTTCCAAATAACACTTGATAAGAAGGGTAGTGATTCTCACCCACCCTCATAGAAGGTCCTCATCAGCCAGGTCAGTTGAGGTCCTAGCTTCTGTCCCTGGCCTCTCTGTGTCCTGGGCGTTTGTCCAACACAGTTTGGACTCATGATAAATGTCTGTCAAATGACAGGATGAATGGGAACTGATGCATCTCAGAATACATCTATCTGGTCAGTCGTTTATGATGTGAAAACTGAAACGCAGACAGGTTAGGTGACTTGTCCAAAGATACCATGTTTTCCTGAAAATAAGACCTACCCCCAAGATAAGCCCTAGCAGGATTTCTATGCATTTGTTAAATATAAGCCCTACCTCGATAATAAGACCTATGCATTTCGGTGCCATCCCCCGAAAATAAGCCCTAGTGTATCTTCTTGAGAAAAAATAAATATAAGACAGTGTCTTATTTTCAAAGAAACACGGTACTTAAACAATCAAAACCACGGCCTTTTTATCAGGTCTAAAACTTGGTAAAGTCCTAAACAGCACAATGCCAGTATTTGCTTATACAGGCTCACCACATAATTTATTGTCCAACATTGAGAATGAAATGGGAGTTACTAATAATTATACCAGCACAATGAGTATGAACCAGGGCAGCCCCAGTTGCACTGGGACATACAAGATAGTCACCCTGCACTTGTGGAAAGAAACATAAATAATGATGTGAGTTACACTGATCATATGCAGCTAGGTACCAGGCACTAGGTTCTGCGGCTTTCTCATTAATCATCACAGCAACCTCGGCTTATCTCCATTTGACAGATGAGGAAAATGAGGTATTAAGTAACTGAGAGATTAAACATCTTGATAACAATTAATAAAGGGAAGAGCCAGGCTGGAAGGCCAGGGAAACTGACTGCAGAGCTGCCTTCAGACAAGTACTCCAGGTATTTTAAACTGACAGCAAATAAGCAAGATGTGTTTGGACTTGAGGAGGTGCAAAAGAAAAGTGAGCCAATATTTAAAACTTAAGAGATTTCACAGAAAACTGGATTTCCAGCATCTCTTGGAATCCTCAAAAGGCAGCAGGCCTACATAGAGGTAGGCACAGGAGTGGGGTGGAGCTGCACACCTCGGTGTGGGCTCATCAGTTTGCCACAGTCTCCACCCATCCCTTTTGCCACCCTCTCCCCAGGTGGACTGAGAGTCCCCATATTATCATGCTTGCACCATCGTTTCTCTCAGAGTGGTTTTCACTCTTCTTTAGCATCCTGATCTCTATTAAGAATGAACGGAGAGGCCAGACATGGTGGCTCATGCCTGTAATTCTGACACTCTGAGAGGCTAAGGCAGGAGGATCACTTGAGGTCAGGAATTTAAGACCAACCTGAACAAGAGCGAGACCCCGCGTCTATTAAAAATGGGAAAATCAGCCTGCCATTGTGGCAGGTGCCCATAGTCCCAGCCACTGTACTTAGAAGGCTGAGGCAGGAGGATCACTTGAACCCAGGAGTTTGAGGTTGCTGTGAGCTAGGCTGCCACCACAGCACTCTAGCCTGGGACAACAGAATGACACACTTTGTCTCAAAAAAAAAAAAAAAGAAAAAGATGGCTCGGCGCCTGTGGCTCAAGCGGCTAAGGTGCCAGCCACGTACACCTGAGCTGGCGGGTTCAAATCCAGCCTGGCCCACCAAACAACAATGATGGCTGCAACCGAAAAATAGCCGGGTGTTGTGGCGGGCGCCTGTGGTCCCAGCTACTTGGGAAGTTGAGGCAGGAGACTCACTTGAGCCCAGGAGTTGGAGGTTGCTGTGAGCTGTGATGCCATAGCACTCTACCCAGGGCAGCAGCTTGAGGCTCTGTCTCAAAAAAAAAAAAAAAGAAAAAAGAGAAAGAAAAAAAGAATGACCAGAGGCTGTGCCTATTTCAAAAAAAAATGGGAGTCAAAACCATAATGTTCTGCAACCATAATGTCCCAGCACATGAGACATGAGATGTGTCTGAAACACCCTATAATATGATTGAAAAATCATGACGCATCTCATAATGAGCAATTTTCTAGCCTTCTGACATGCCAAAATTCAAGGATGACTTGTTTGGTTCTAAAAGCAAAGAGTATAAAGTCAAGTGAATTTAGAATCTCTTTTCCTTGAGAACCTCCAGGATATCCTTAAACTATAGCCAAACATTAAACAGTTGTTGGCATTTTCAGGGACAGGCTCAAGGGACCTTGCCCACCGCTCTGGGTAGCACCATGGTAGAGGGGGCAGGGAAGCTCTGGAATCTGGACCTACCCAGGTTCAAATGCTTGCTTGGGCCTTTGGGCCTGGCTGTCTCACTTCTGTGAGCCTCAACTTGGGAAGGACACAAATGTGATCCGTCTCATGGATTTGGGGAGGACTAAGAGAGAGAATGTTGGGTGGTGCCTGTGGCTCAAAGGAGTAGGGCACTGGCCCCATGTACCAGAGGTGGTGGGTTCAAACCTGGCCCTGGCCAAAACCTGCAAATAAATAAATAAATATAAAGAGAGAAAATGCTCACTTGTGCTCTGTACCTGATGAGCACTCAATAGTGGAAGACCATGTTTGCTTCTCAATTTTTAAGCAAGAGCCTCTGCCCAGATTGGGCCAGTGAGCTCAGGAATCTGTTTGTGTTTTACAGCAGAGATCCTGGGAACCAGGCTTAGCAGACACTGAGATCTGGATAAGAAGAAATGATAAGAGGAAATAAGGCCAAGCACTCGAGTGTTTAATCTGCTCTTCAGAAGAATTAAAAGAAAAACAAACCCACAGTACAGATGCACAGTTCTCCCCCACCCTAATTCCCTTGGGTGCCCAGTCCCTTGCAAACATCATTTGTTTCTGTCTCTGAACTTCTGGACCCCTCCTCAGGTCTCCTGGAAGGGAGATGCAAAGAGAAGAGGAGGGTGTGTCAGAGGCAAGTAGGGGACTTCTGTGAGGGCCGGGGCAGATTGGGTGTGCTCTCTCCCAGCCACATTCCAGTTCTGAAATAAACTCCAAAGGAAGCTGGAAAGGGAAAATGAGGTCGCACAATACGCAGCTGGAAGGAAAAGTATGGAAGGAGGCGAGGCAGCATCCGCACCCCTGGTCCTGGCAGATGTGGGGACAGGAGGAGTCTTCCTGGGACCCTTGGTTCCAGGACTTGGGCAGTCACGTGGTAGATCTAGCCTGGGAGTCCAGGCTCTAGTTCTGCCATTTACAATCTAAAGGACCTTAGGGGCTCAGTCTATTTTTTTTTTACCCATAAGCCAAAATATAAAATGCCCTCCCTGCCTTTCATAGGTTACTGGGGAGATCTACCAATATTGATGCGTCAAACTGCTATAAACTATTCAAATGTGTGTCTTTTCCGTGTATGCCTCCCCAGGGCCATGAATACAACAGGTGCTCAATACATGTATGTCCTATGTGCAAAGATTCAACATCCTCTAGATGGCACAGTGGCTCACGCCTGTAATCCTAGTACTCTGGGAGGCTGTGGCTGGAGATTACTTGAAGTCAGGAGTTCAAGACCAGCCTGGGCGAAAGAGCGAAACCCTCTCTCTACAAAAACCAGAAAAATTAGTCAGGCATGGTGGCATGTGCCAGTAGTCCCAGCTACTCAGGAGGCTGAGGCAGGAGGATCGCTTGAACCCAGGAATTTGAGGTTGCTGTGAGCTAGACTGACACCACTGCACTCTAGCTTGGGCAAAAGAGTGAGACTCTGTCTTCGAAAAACAACCAACCAACCCCCCATCCCAAACCCCCCCCAGATTTGCATGGACAATAAGAAGGAAGGAACAAGGGCAACATAAAGCTCTTTGTTGTGCCAGGAGGTTGGGATTATGGGCAAGTTTCTTTTATATTATTTCAATGTTTCTAGAATAAATAAAATTGAAGGAGAGGAGACACAGGGGGGATCTTAAGATCTCTAAAGGAGCCAAATCTCACTGTATTTCCCATAGAACCCGACTCAGCGCTCAGTAAACTTTTGTGGAGTTTCAGTTGCTTTGCCCAAAAGGTCATACTCAAAATATCCCACCACCACCACCATTTTGGGACCTATAATAATCCACCAAAGCAATGTCTGTGAGGGTCACCCCAAGTGACGTCTTCTTCCCCAGCCTTTCACTCCCTTTTCCTGATGTCTTCGGTGCACTGTGGGGACCATACGTATATAAGAGAAGTGTTGCTCTCACGACCACTGTTTCTCCCTCTCTAATGTTAATTAAAAATCAGTGGTGTAGGTAAGAAAGTTTAGGCTTTGGATCCAAGGCTGGGTTTGAATTCTGCTCTTGACCAAATCATTTCACCTCCTCCATCCCTCAGTGTCCTCACCTGGTTGGATGAGAAAACACTCATGTCCACCGCGCAGGTTTATTACTGAGCATTTAGCAAGAGCCAGGACTGCCCCCTGGGAAGCTGCCCGGCCTGGTTGAGATATGGGATGCAAGGCCTGGACTCACTGCCCCTCACAAACGGAGCTCACAGGAGGAGCTGCCCCACTGGAGCAACACTTTTTGCAGGAGAATTTGGCAGCTTTTATTAAAAGCCTTCTAGATTCACATCTCAGGGATTTAACTTAAGAACTAATTAAGAATGCATACAAAGATACGGCCACATGGCGTTATTTATAATACCAATGACTTGGGGAGGAGGACTAATGTCCAACAATGTGGTGTTGACTGAGAAACTGAAGTACATTCATCTAGTGGAATATTGTGCATACAACAGAAATTATTGTGTAAAGAGTACTTAGACACACATTGAAGTTCATATCCTATTGTTAATTTTTTTTTTTTTTGAGACAGAGTCTCAATATGTAGCCCTTGGAGAGGGCCATGGCATCACAGCTCACAGCAACCTCAAACTCTTGAGCTTAAGCGATTCTCTTGACTCAGCCTCCCAAGTACCTGGGACTATAGGCGCCGGCCACAACACCTGGCTATTTTCTTGTTGCGATTGTCATTGTTGTTTAGCAGGCCTGGGCGGGCTCAAACCTGCCAGCCTCAGTGGGTGACTGGAGCAGTAAAAAAAAAAAAAAAAAGAACAACACACAGGGGAAAAATACAATACCACTTCCATAGTCGACTACCTCCTTAAGTTGACCTAATTTTCATAGACCAGATAAGCACACGTATGCATCAGTATAGCAGGCCTAGTTCCTGAGCACTTCTCTATGTTGACCAGTTTGTTACAGTCCCTTGGGTGGTCAACTTACAGAGGCTTTACTATTTGTAACAAATACAGCCAGAAGCTCATATAACCCAATGAGAACAACAGAGATCACGATAATTCTAAGGAACTAAGACAATAATGGATATGAACAGAAAGAAAATACCGATAGGTAATACACCTATGGAAAATGTTTACAAGCATTTGGAATACTGGTAATGTTATTTTCCAGATCTCAGCGTGGGTGACCCAGGTGTGTTCAGTTTGTGAAAATTCATGGAGCTCAACATTTATGGTTTGCTCATGTTTCTCTATTTGCATTATATTCCAACAATTAAAATTTTAAAAGCAAGGAATGGATAAACACAAAATTCAGGATAATATTGGGTGGAAGGGAACAGGGAGACAGAGGAGATGTAAGTATTGTAATGTTCTTTGCTCTGGATTAAGTAGTGGGTTCACAAATATTCATTCATTGTGTTATAATTAATATTTATAGAGGACTATGCAGGAAATCATAAACCTGGATTGCATCCTTTCTCTATTACTCACTCTGTCATCCTGGCTCTCAGCCTCTGTGGCTGAAATCTCCTTCCCTGTGAAATGGTGGAATGTGGAGATATAAAATATGTAATACATGGAGTTACCTAATACTACCGTGGCAGACTGTACGTGCTCTGTAAATGTTAACGTGGTCTCCACGTCTGACTGGGTGCACACACGACGTTATAGAGAAACGTTATGAAGTTTTTAAAAAGATGGAAGCCTTCTAAAAGCGAATCTAACTTAATGGCACTTTTCTGATTCGCATTTGGGTCTTCTGGTTCGTGTTTATAGGATTTTGTGCCCCGCTGTTCCCAAAGACAAACTCGACTCCAGCGTTTGAGCGCTCCATCCTTGCTCCTTCCCGAAACACAGTCGCAGAACCAGCTCTCACTCGTGAACACCTCGAGGGCCTCTTGGCCAAGGCCTGAGGCTGACCCTCGGCCTGCAAGTGGGGAAGCTCCCTCGCTCGCCTCCACCGCCTACGCCATAAAGGGCTGTGGGTGCTCCCCACGTATCAAAATCAAGACAGGGGAGGCTCTGATTGGCTCCCTGAAGTCATGCGCTACAGCCTTGTAGTTGCGCAGCGGCATAACGGGTGGGACAGGGATGAGGCTGAGGTCACGTGACTGTGCTGGCAAAGGCTGCGGCACAGACATGGTTAAAGAAAATAACTTCATTTGCAATTGACCGTGTTAAAAATATCTAATACACTGTAAAGCATAGCATATAAAATAGCCTCTGCTAAATGTTGGTTTAGTTTGTTTTCCTTTTTTGGAAAGACAGGTTCACGCAGTCTTGCCCAGGCTGGTCTCAAAACTCTTAACCTCATCCTCCTGCTTCAGCCTCCCAAATTGGGATTGGAGGTGTGATCCATCCAGACTTCAGTGTGATTTTTCTATAAATTTTATCTATGTACCTATAATATAAATTATGTATATATAATATATACACACACACATGCGCAACACATTAACACAGAGATGTTTTCCAATTCTGTTTCTGTATTTACTATTTCAGCAAAAAGATGTTTCTGGCTAGCTGTAGTAGTTCACAGCTGTAATCCTAGCACTCTAGGAAGTGGAGGTGGGAGGACTGCTTGAGCTCAGCAGTTGGAGACTAGCCTGAGCAAGAGGACATTGACTCTACTGAAAATAGAAAAATTGGGCTCTGCGCCTGTGGCTCAAGAAGCTAAGGCGCCAGCCACATACACCTGAGGGGGCCGGGCCCGCCAAACAACAATGATGGCTGCAGCCAAAAAACTGCCCTGCGCTGTGGCGGGCGCGTATAGTCCCAGCTACTTGGGAGGTGGAGGCAGAAGAATTGCTTGAACCCAGGAGTTGGAGGTTGTGGTGAGCTGTGATGCCATGGCACTCTACCCAGGGCAATAGCTTGAGGCTTTGGTTCAAAAAAAAGAAAAATAGAAGAATTAGCTGGTCTTCTAGTGACCTACTAGGGAGCCTGAGGGAGGAGGGTCGATAAGCCCAGGAGTTTAAGGTTGCTGTGAGCCAGACTGATGTGAGGGAACTCTAGCCCTGGCAACAGAGTGAGACTCTGTCTCAAAAAAAAGATTTTCTGTGTCTTTATATTTGTAAAAACCATTTTAATGGCTGCATACTATTCCTTGATGTATCACATTTTATTTAATTATTCCATAGCTATTATTTTAACATGTAAATAGAACTTTCTAATTATAATATCATATGGAACATGTTGTTACATCAGTCTTTGTTGGGACAATTCTGAGAGGTGAGATGTATGGGTTTTTTTAAACTGTTTGTGATTGTAAACATTTTTCCTAGGTTTATTAGATGTTGTATTCCCTGTTTGTGAACTCTATTCATGTTTCTTATAGTCTTATGTATAAAAAAATCTTAGATGCCTAAGATTGGAGATTTTTCTCATTGTTTTATAAGAGCTAGTGCCATGTTCACTACAGATACCTCTTCTTTAAAAATTTAATTTGGGCTCAGTGCCCGTAGCTCAGTGAGTAGGGCGCCAGCCACATACACTGAGACTGCTGGGTTTGAACCCGGCCTGGGCCTGCTAAACAACAATGACAACTGCAACCAAAAAATAGCTGGGCATTGTGGCCGGCACCTGTAGTCCCAGCTACTGGGGAGGCTGAGGCAAGAGAATCTCTTAAGCTCAACAGTTTGAGGTTGCTGTGAGCTGTAGCCATGACACTCTACTGAGGGTGACAAAGTGAGACTCTGTCTCAAAACAAAACAAAAACCCAAAAAACCAAGAACCCAATGTACTCAATGCTAATATGAAGCCAGTAGACGATCTACTACATGCCCACATAAGAGAAACACTCAAATCAATTCAAGGTGGGGGTGGGTAGGCAAACAAGGGAGTGGGGAGAGGAGAGGAGGGAAGGGGATGGGTGTGCTCCCACTTAATGGGCACAGTGTTAGGGTGTATGGCACACCTCTTGTGGGCAGGACATAATTAATTATAATAGGGACTCTATTTAACAAATGCAAACATTGTAACTTTATTCTTTGCACCCTCAAATTAACTTGAAACAAAACAATTTTTATTTGGGATCTTCTCTGGTCACTAAAGGTACCCTTCTCCCCCTAAGGGTAACCACTCCTCTGGCTGCAAACAGTACAGATTAGTTTTGCCTATTTTTTGGTATTTTATATAGATGGAGTCACATGGTTTGGACTGGCACCTGGCTCAGTATATCTGTGAGCTTCATCCATACTGTGGCGTGTAGTTGCAGAATGATCATTCTCTCTCTCTCTTTTTATTGAGACAGTCTTACAATAGACTGTTGTAGCATCATAGCTTGAAGCAACCTCAACCTCCTGGGCTCAAATGATCCCCTTGCCTCAGCCTCCCAAGTAGCTGGGACTATAGGCACCTGCCACAACACTTGGCTAATTTTTAGAGATGGGGTCTTGCTCTTGCTCAGGCTGGTCTTGAACTCATGAGCTCAAGCCATCTGCCCACCTTGGTCTCCCAGAGTGCTGGGATTACAGGCATGAGCCACCGCAACCGGCCTAGATTAATCATTCTCATTGCTTTATAACATTCAATTGTGTGAAGCTACCACAAGCCATCCTCCATTTTATTGTTGATGGCCATTGGGTAGTTTTCAGTATGAGGCTAGTTTGTAGTTTTGGGGGTATTGTGAATAGTGATGTTATGAACAACTTTGCTTTTTTAAAAATACAGTTTAAATTCCTTAAATTATATACAGTTTAAATTCCTTAGGTTATCTACTAAGATCAAAGGAGAAAAGGTGCCTTTTTAGGGGAGAGATCAGGCAGACATCAGCTGAACCAAGTGCTCAAAGTTAGAATTATGAATAATGGAAGAAACTGACACTAATGTGATAGAATGGGAAGGACACAGCATCAACCATAAAGTTTCCTTCCCAGAAATGTTTAACATGAATTCAATAATAAGTAAACAATCAAACAAATTTAGATTGTGAGACATTTTACAAAACAAGTGGCCTGGTGCCCTTAAAGATGCAATGCCATGAAAAACAAAAAGGCGATCTATCTATCTATCTATCTATCTATCTATCTATCTATATATTTTTTTTTTTTTTGAGACCGCCTCAAGCTGTCCCCCTGGGTAGAGTGCCGTGGCATTACAGCTCACAGCAACCTCCAACTCCTGGGCTCAAGCGAGTCTCTTGCCTCCGCCTTCCAAGTAGCTAGGACCACAGGCGCCGCCACAATGCCCAGCCATTTTTTGGTTGCAGCTGTCATTGTTGTTTGGCGGGTCCGGGCTGGGGATTCGAACCCGTCACCTTAGGTGTATGTGGCTGGCGCATTAGCCGGTTGAGCTATAGGCGCTGAGCCAAGGCGATCTATATTAAATGAGATTCGCGAGACTTGACACCAAATTGAACTGTGGATTTTTAAAACAGCTAAAAAAGACATAGTTGGGACAACTGGAGAAATCCAAATATAGAGAGCATATTAGAAAAAAATACTGGGGAGTGATTTTGGTATTATGGTTATGCAGCAAAAGTCTTTGGTTTTTCAATACATGTTGAAGTCTTTAGGTGTGAAATGTCTTATCTATAACTAACTCTTGAAGCTTCATCGATCAAACCACAATACACACACACATAGAGGAAGGCCAGGTAAATATGACAAAATGTCAACAGTTGATGCCTCTAGGTGAAGACTACAGGGGGGGAAATCACTGCATTTTTTTTTCAACTTTTCCAGAAGTTTGCAGAAGAGTACCATACCCTGTTTGTCCTCTGGGAACTTTATTCCCCACTCAGTATTATGTCTCTCACATTCTCCCATACTGCTGCATGTAGCTGAGGTGCATTGCATTTCATTGTGCATCTGCTCCTTAAATTTATCCATTTCTTTTGATGCTCATTTTTGTCTTTGCTCTTATAAACTGTGCTTCCAACCTCTTTTCAAGCCATCAATGCACATACTTCCTTAGGTCCTTCATAAATGAGGTTAAACATCCTAGAGTCCATACCAGAAACTCCTTTCCTTGGGACCAAACTGACTGCAAGGCTGTTTGCTGTTGAATCTTCCTACTAAACCAGGCTGGTCCGACTCAGCGTTGGTCTCTTTACCATCAGACAGGTTCCTGTTCCTGGATCTGAGATTTCAGTGCCATCTACTGCTTCCATCTTTCTTCTAATGAACTTAAAAATGAGTCAACTTATATATTGCTTTGTGTTCTGGGGGGACTGATTCTAAAATACAAGCCTGAGGAAGGCAGGAATCACACCTAGCTTGCTCACCATGGTATCCTCAGCACAGACACCACGCATGTTTTCAGTGCTCAGGAAAATAAGACAACAGTTAACTGAAGGATTGAATAGGTGAATGTCAGTGATCAGGCATGCACCTTCACTTAATTGTCAACGAGTGTGTATTACACTGGAAGATTGCCTTGTGGTCACGGGAACTTTCCTTCTTACAGACATTAGCCAGGTATTTGTCACTTAAACTTAGGTAAATTGTCCATCATGTAGTTTTTGATTTGCTTTGCTACTGTAAATAGCACTTCTACAAACATTATCTTTTTAATGTCTTATAAATTCCCAGAAGTGGAATTATGATGTTAAAAGATATGAGGTTGTATGGATCCAGTTTCTTACATACTGTCTGAAAGACTGACTCCTGAAAAATTGAAGTTTACAGCACCCCCATTAAGATGTACTGGCTCAGGGTGGCGCCTGTGGCTCAAAGGAGTAGGGCGCTGGCCCCATATGCCAGAGGTGGTGGGTTCAAACCCAACCCCGGCCAAAAACTGCAAAAAAAAAAAAAAAAAAAAGATGTACTGGCTTACTGATAACTCTGCCAGAATTAAGTGTTCTGTTTTTACTATTAATAGTTTAATTAAGTATTTAAATTAAGCTAATTTCTTTTATTTCTAGTCCTCTTTGCACTTTCTGTGGGACAATTTTCTGTCTAAATTTCCCCAAGTAGGATCAGCTATACACTAAAAGTAAGGTTTTTAATTGTAATCCAGTCGGCCCCGTAACATTAAAAGTAAAGATTCCTTTTCCTATTAGTGTGTTATTTCTGGTGTCTCAAATTAAGTTCTTATTACTGTTTAAATCTACTTCTGGAATTTATTCTAGTCCCTTGGACATTTTTCGGTTTATTTTAGTTCAATACCAAATGTTTTTCATGATTGTGACATAGCTAAAACTTTGGAAGGGTAATTCACCTCACTGGCTTTCTGTTTTTTTTTTTAAGCTCTTGGAATATTTATCGCACCTAAAAATGAAATTAGGGAACACTTGAGTCTACTTATGTTCCTTTCAGTGACGGGGGGGTGGGACTTTTAAAATGCAAGCCCCAGAAGGCAGGGACCTCACCTGGCTAGCTCACAGTGGTATCCTCAGCACCAAGCACCAGGCCTAACACGTTTCCAGTGCTTGAGAAAGAAAATAAAAACTAACACTTGTCTACTTTCTGTTTTTTTTTTTTTTTTTTCATTTCAGAAAAACATTTACTGAAGAATACTAAATGCAGCCGGGCTCTGTGCCTCACATCTGTAATCCTAGCACTCTGGGAGGTCAACCCAGGTGGATTGCTTGAGATCACAAGTTCGAGACCAGTCTGAGCAAAAGTGAGACCCTGTCTTTACTAAAAACAGAAAAATTGAGGCAAGATGATCACTTGAGCCCAAGAGTTGGAAGTTGCTGTGAGCTATGACGCCACAGCACTCTACCCAGGGGGACACCTTGAGACTCTGTCTCAAAAAGATAAAATAAGGGTCGGTGCCCAGAGCACAGTGGTTATGATGTCAGCCACATACACTGAAGCTTTGGGGGTTCAAACCTGCCCTGGGCCTGCTAAATAACAATGACAACTACAACAAAAAATAGCTGGGCGTTGTGGTGGGTGCCTATAGTTCCAGCTACTTGGGAGGATGAGGCAAGAGAATCGCTTAAGCCCAAGAGTTTGAGGTTGCTGTGATCTGTGATGCCACAGCACTCTACCAAGGGCAACATAGTAAGACTCTGTCTCAAATAAATAAATAAAATAAAACAACAATAAAGAATACTAAATTCTACCACATCAGAGGCACCAGGCTGGAACCTGTGTAAGGCTAAGAAGGCCCTGCCTAGGAAGTGCTTCTAGTCTAGGAAGAGAAGAAGTGGTCCTGCAGAAGGTTGTGGAGATAAAGCACCAGAGCTCTGGAGACAAAGTCTCCTTCCCTGTGAGGGTAACTGCAAAGCCTCAAGTGTGAGCCAGGCTTCAAGTCCTTCGGTATAATCTAGACCCCAGGAAGCTGGCGCTACTGGCCAGGAGAAAAGCCCGTGCAGAGCCTTTGCCAGGCAGGGCTCAGAGCAACTGTGGCAATGGCAAATAGCTCAGTTTGTCTCACACAGGGGGTCAGAATCTGACCATGGAAGGCCTCAAATTTGAAATTCAGAAACATTAGACTTTTTAAAGCTCCTCTGTAGAAACACAGACCTGGCAGCAATGCCAGCTGTGGACTGAGGATGCAAGGGAAGACAGTCTGGAGATGGTAGATGCAAACTGCGTCACAAAGGTCAGGGGAAGACGGGTTCCCAAAAGTGTCCATCACAGGGAAGCAGTTTTGTCTTGTTTTGCTTTGTTTTTAAAGCACAGTACACCTTGGTTAGGCATGGTAGCTCCAGGCTGTATCCTAGCACTCTGGGAGGCTGCGGTGGGTGTGAGCTACGAGGATGGATTGCTTGAGCTCCAGAATTCTAGACCAGCCTGAACAAGAGCAAGATCCCGTCTCTACTAAAAACAGAAAACTAGCTGGCGGTAGTGGCAGGCACCTGTAGTCTCAGTTACTTGGGAGGCTAAGGCGAAAGGATTGTTTGAGTCAAATGTTTGAATTTGCTGTGAGCTATGATGCTGCCAGGGTACTGTACTCAGGGGTGACAAAGTGAGAGTTCCCCTACCCCAAAGCATGGTACATCCTACCAATGGAATATTCAACACTGTTATAACAAGTGTTAGCTGTTATGGAAATATATGTAAGAATATTATAAAATAAACATTATTTTGCAGAACAATATAACATATGGTCCTACTTGGATAAAAGAATTATTTATGTGTGTGCATAAGTATAAATAGTCAGAAGAGTACTCAACTATTACTAATCTTCCAAGATTACCAGTGAATCTGTAACAGCAGAATCGACTACTAGCACTGTGGCTACTGATAGGGGTGGGCTGGCAGAGGACTCTGCATTTTTTACATTTGACTTCTGTATGACTTGAATGTTTTCCACTGAGTGCTACACTATCACAGTTGGAGTTATCAGTAATTAGGAACCCTAATTATTACAGACCTTGGGCAGCAGGCTCACGGCAACTGGTACAAGCTGAGGAGGTGCTATGCCCAACCGTCCTGGTCTGCCTGGGACTGTGTTGCTTTTAGTGCATCTGGGTTCAGATAAGGAAGCTCCTCATCTACCCTAAGTAAAGGTTAAATAGAGAAATTCAATGATAAGGAGGAAGGAAGATGGAGGGTGGCACATTGAGAGGCTTGAGGGATTAGGTCAAATGAGAATGGAATTTTTTTCCTTTATTTTCAGGAGAAAAAAAATATGACTACTTTTGGACACTTAGAGTAGTTAGCAAAGTGTCACCAGGAATGGGCTTAGACCTGCTTCAATAAAAAAAGAAAGCTGTTGTAGTTGGGACTCGGTATATTGAGGGCTGTGCTTTATCATATTTGGGTCCCTTCATATTCATGTTTTCTTAATAAAAATAGCAATGATCCAGTATTATTTACTAAGAAACAACTCTGTGCCCAGTGGTGCACCAGGCAGGTATCTCAAACACCACAACACCCCTACCAGGGGGACTTGATTTTTCCCATCTCACAAATGAAGATGCTTCAGCCTCTCTGCCTGAGGTCACTTGGCTGGTGAGTGGCATTAATCCTGGTCCTACTGATGCCGTCCCTATGTACATTTCTAGAGGACTTGGTGGAGGAAGTGTTTCTATCTCAGCCACTGAGAGGACACCTGCTGAGCTTGTAATGACCATCCTCCTAACTGCCTGAGGAGGGCATTGTCAGGGAAGGCTGGGGAACTCTGGCTGTAGTTTTTCCTGATACATGTCCTCCTTGGGACCTTTAAGAAGGAAATAAAGAGTCAGGCTAGACCACCTTGTGGCCTAGGGTTAAAAATTCTGTGCTCTCACTCCAGCAGCCTGGGAATGGGTTTGGGATTTGTCACTGTGGGAGATGTCTGCATGCTCTACCCGCTTCAGCCTAGCTGAGAGGCAGTGACAAGGCCCCCTCAGTGTCCTTCTCAGGATCCTGGAGCCTTAAAGAAATGGTCATTGGTAGACAGGGTAGAGGAGGGGAGGGAGGGTATGCTCTCCAATGGGCAAAGGCCTGGAGGTGGGAGGGCTCAAGAGAATGATGGAGTGAGGGCCTGGGGACTTAGGAAGCGGCTGATGTTTCATAGGCTTCTTCTAGCAGCTAGATCAGAACTGTGCAGGGCAGAGTGCACTGGCAATGAAATCAGGGGAGGGCAGGGTGAGGTGAGCAGACAGCAGGGTCCAGCCAAGTGGGCTGGGAGGGGCAGAGAAGGTCCCCAGAGTTCCACTTGGGGCCACAGTGAGCAGTCTAGGGGGTGGTGGTCAACGTAATCTGTTTCCTAAGGGGCTGGAGATGGCTTCAGCAGAGCCTGGGGGCCCTGGATGCCACTATGTGGCTTTTACCCAGCCTGCTATTTACTGACACAAGCCCTGGCTGAGGATGTGCAGGGTGAGTTCCAAGAGCTGCGTCACCCCTCCAACGGCCCACCCCACCCAGATTTACAGGACCAGTCATGAGAAAGTGGCCCCTCCCCACCTCATGAAGGACTAAACAGGAAGGCACACTTCCTGTCAGCAGAGCCAGGCCCTCCAAGCCCGGGGACCCCCAGTCATCTCTGCTCTCAGCACTGTGGGGGCTCAGTAAACATCCACTGAGTTGGGTGAATGAACGAATGAAGGATCATGTGAACTTCTGACCCTGGGGACGCTGGGGTGCAGACTGGGCATCTTGTGTCACTCACTTGTTGGGTAGGGGCACCTTGGAGGGAGTACCTCCAAGATCCAAGGACACTGAGGGTGGTGTGGCCCTGTGTCCTGGGCTTGCTGGGACATGGCAAAGCCAGGACCTAGACTGCTGGAGTGTGACAGAGGGATGCTCAGGCCACCCTCCTCAGAATTCTTCTCAGGACGACATGTGAAGGGGTGT
This sequence comes from Galago senegalensis, assembly GCA_963575145.1. Classification (NCBI taxonomy): domain Eukaryota; kingdom Metazoa; phylum Chordata; class Mammalia; order Primates; family Galagidae; genus Galago; species Galago senegalensis. Next base: position 19,159 of record CAUYTI010069184.1, on the reverse strand, counting down.
CCTAGAGGACTCGGAGCTACCGGGGAAACCCCATAAAGCAGAATTTGCCAGCCTTTCCTAACACGCTTTCACGTGCTTCATGTGACAGAGACTCAGTATGGCCTGGAACTGGGGTGTTCGGGCTCTGTAGCCATACCTGGGTTCAAATGTCACTTTCCCACCGTCTAGTGTGTGTTGTCTGGTCCTCAGAAACCCCCTTAACATCTCTAATCTGTTTGTTCCCAGGATGTGGAATGTGGTGACCTCTCAGAGAGCTGGGAGATGCAAAAGGGCTGTTGCCTGCATGGCACTAACAGGCCCAGCACACACAGCAGAGGGTGCATGTTATAAGATCCTACCCCCCAACTCCTGTTTTTTTGAGACAGGGTCTCAGGCTAGATAGAGTGCAGCATTGTCATAGCTTACTGCAGCCTCAAACTCCTAGGCTCAGGTGATCCTCCCATCTTAGTTTCCTGAGTAGCTAGGACTATAGCCGCTCACCACCACACTGCCTAATTTTTTTATTTTTAGTAAAGATGGGGCCTTGCTCTGGCTCAGGCTGGTCTCAAAACCCCTGAGCTCAAGTAATCTACCTGCCTTGACCTTCCAGAGAGCTAGGATTACATGCGTGAGCCCTTTTTAATGCTGAAATTGTGAACACGAACATTTTCTGGAGAACTTCATGGCACTTCTGAAATCATCTCATCTGGCCAAGTCACAGTGCTATGTGGGCACCAGGGAGCCAAGATTTCTCTGGTATAAAACAATTGGGGACCAAAATCCTTTCCCCCTATCTGCACCTCACCTTGCCCAGGTGAACCCAGAGGGAGGCAGGATCCCAGGACCAAATGCAGCTCAGCTGGCCAGCAGGTTAGAACAAGGAAGACTGAGGTTTTTTGGAAGGGGGTGGAATGAGGAGTAAGAAAGCTCTGAATTCCATGACTCAGGAGCTGGGCCAGAATTGGGGGCATTTGGTCAACTCTGGCAGCAGCAATAGCGAGTTCCTGAAGTCCCCCTCCCTGTCCTTCAAATGGGACTGTCCCTCCCCAAAGGGAAATGTCCTGTTTCCTCACTCCCAGGAGGAAGACCTGAGCCCTGGTGCTTGAGCAACCCTCTATTCAACCTGCACCTCATGCCTCTGCTTGGATACCTCCAGGGGTTCGCAGGTTCCCCACAGCAGCCTGCACATCACTTCCCCATTTTGGCCTCCCAGGCACCCGGCCAGTTTCCTCTTTCACTCTGCTATCTCCCCAGCCCAGCCCAGCCCAGCCCAGGAAGCTTCCATATAATTTGCAGAAGAGCCCTATCCCTGCCCATGGTCCCCTGCCTCTCTGCAGAGCCTCATACACCTCTGAACCCAGATATGAAGCCTCTATTGTCCCAGCCTTTCACTTACCAGCTGTGTGATCTGAGATAAATTATCAGATGCCTCTTAGCCTCTACTTCCCCATCTGCAAAATGGGCCCAACAAAACCCACCTCAGTGTATCATTATCAGAATGAAGTGAAAAATCTGCATGCAAAGTATAAGGTATGGCTCAGGGCAAGCAGGCACCCACCAGTGCAGTCCTGCCTCCCACCTTGTCAAAAGTTTCATATTTCTTTCTCCTACAAGATTTTCTTTGCCCCGAGGATACATCTTACACTCTACCTTCTCTCCTCCCCAAGTACTTGGCTCAAGACTGGGCAAACAGGAATGTTCCCAAAGTGCAGAAATACCATAGTTAACAAAGAGGATGCCCACCAACAACAGGCTTTGTGGGTCACTCCACCAGGGTAGAGAAATGATGGACTAAGTAAGCACACACCAAGAAGGCACTGCTGCTGTGCCATCCCCAAGGGGCACTGCAACGCCCATGGGCTTAGCCCACCCGGCCCTCCTGGTACTCAGGAAGCCGCCCACAAGCAGCCCAGGCAGCCTTACTCCCAGTGGCGCCAACTCACACTCCTGGGGCCATTAGGTTCCTGGTGCTGGTGACCACCTAATTCATCAAGTTCAAGGGGATGGGGACTCTTTAGGCAAGAAATTTGGCCCAGAGCCTCTGAACAGGCATCACGGAGGAAGGCCCAGTGGAAGCTGGCAGGGAGGTGCTGGAGCAAACGGGACAGTTCCAGGCAGGGAAGGTACCTGCAGCAACTTCGTCCTCTTCCTGCCCAACTTCTGCTGTGAAGACCCTTGTCCCTCCCCCATCAAGCCACCTCCTGCCCAGACATGGGCTTCCTCTGGGTGTGGTCAGGAAGGACAGGGTGCAGAGGCCAGGGGCAGAGGGGACACTCCATTCTCCCCTGCAGGGCCTCTGACCAGGCACTTCCAGCTCCCTGGGTTAAAAGCTGCGTGGGGGTGTGCCGGGTGCCTGAAGTCCCAGCTACTTGGGAGGCTGAGGCAAGACCAAGTGTTTGAGGTTGCTGTGAGTTGTGATGCCACAGCAATCTACTGAGAGGGACATAGTAAGACTCTGTTTCCCCCCCAAAAAAAGCTACATGGGGGGTGGGGTGGGGGAGGCCAAGTCAGCACTCTGGCCAGGAATCTCCCCCAGGGCCTGGCTTTAAAATGTGCTCTGGGGCTCTTGGAATGGCCATTGTCCTCCACCCCTCCACCCTGCCTGCCCAAGTCCTTCACAGAGGAGCCAGCCACAGGCAGTAGTACAGGGAGGCATGGGGACAGCTTGGAACAGCTGCTAGGTAGCTGTACAGAGTGGCTACCTGGTTCATGTTTGTCTAACATTCAATTCTCGGTGGGTCACGAATTCTTCGGGGGGTTCTTCTTGGTGTGAATGTGGGTCACCCTGGCCCCACCTCTCCCATCTGGCAGATACGTGTACGTGTCTTGTGCCTACGTCACAGCAGGCCAACCCAGCAAGCACTGGCCAGGCTGGAGGCCCCAGGCTCTCCAGGGGCCTGTCTAGTTCTCGCACAACACTGCAAACACTGCTCTGACTGTCCCCTTTCACTCACCCCCAACTCCACGTGGAACATAAAGCAGAAGCAAGCAAGGCCCCTTGGAGCTGGGACCAGCTTCTTACTCCTGACAGCACCCAAGCAGATGTCTCCCTTTAACTCTTAGCATCTGGGATGGCATCTGTCCCCACACTTCAACCTCACCCCCTGAAGCAGCCGCAGGAAGGGAAGGGCACGGTTTCCCAGATGTTTGTTTTTGTTTTCTGTTGGGTGGGTTTTTGCATCTTTAGCAGCTCTTTCGCCGCTCAAGATCTGTCCACTCTGGAGGTCCGCCAGGTCGACCAGAGCTGCCCACACCACAACCTCTCCCTCTCTCACACACAGGCACACGCGGCATCCTGCTTGTCGTTGCGTCCTTGTGGCACAACACTGCCTCACAGAGCCCCGTTCCCGTGGCGCGGATACTGCACGCCACAAGCCGTTCTTGAAGACTTGGTGTGGAAAAGAAAACATAAACACGCCCGAGATGCCGGGGAGGGCGAACCAACCCTCACGGCCGGCCGGAAACAATAATAGCGCTTCAGTCCCGGAGCAGAGCGAGAACACCGGCCCGAGACTCCTGGCCCAGCCTTGGGCATTCTCAGACGCACCCTGCGGGCCCCTGACCAGCCAAGGGCCGGACGCGGGGTCCTCCGGAGTCCACCCGCTTCCTCCGAAGCCGCTGGAAGCCCCCGGCTCCCCTCCCCCGCCACATCTGGTTCCACTCAGATCCTCCCGCACCTCCAGGCGCGCTCCTCCTCTCCTCTCCTCCCCCGCTTTCAGCAAAGCGGAGACGATTTTTAAAAACCCAGTCACACACTCGGACACGCACACACGCTTCTGGAGAAGGGAGGAAGGAGAAGTCGAGAAAGGCCCGCTCCCCGGCGCTCCCCCAGCTCGACCCCCGAAGTTGGCCAAGTTTGCAGCGCCTTACCCTGATGGGTGGCGGCGGCGTCCCCGGGGGCGCCGGGGCGGCCGAGGTGCAGGCCCCAGAGGAGTAGGGTGCAGCGGAGCAGGTGATGAGGCCAGGGTGCGGGGACCGACCAGCCGGGCCCCATCCCCGCGGCAGGGCGCTAGGCGGATGCGGGGACCGAGTGCGCACGTGAGAGGCGCGCGGTGGCAGCCTCGGCACTGGGCTGTGATGATCGCCCACGAGGGCCTTGCGTCCTCCTCCGGGTCGGGACGAAGTGATGCCTCCCAGAGAAGAGGAGGGAGGAGGCAGGTCGGGCGGAGGGAGGAGCGCAGGGCCCGGGAGGAGGGTTTGAGGGGCAGAGGGGAAGGGAAGCGGGCCGCGTGGGAGGGGAGGGGAGGAGGCTAGGCCGGCGCGGGGCTGGGGACGGGGCTTGAGAGGGGGCTGGCGGGAGAGACGGATCCTTGGTCGAAGAGCTCCTCCGCGTGCGCGCTTTCTCTCGCTGTTTTCCAAATCTCTCCCCACCTCGCATTCCCTCTCTCCTCTGTCCCAGCCAGGAGCCCCAGACGCTGCGTCACAACTCCCCGGTTGGCGCGGGCTGGGAAACGACTGCAAAACTTTCCGCAAACTTCACAGCATGGCGGGACCTCAGCTGCGAGGCTGGATCAGCCAGGGGCGAGTGTGTGTGGCTAACCTGGGCGGCCAGACCCAGGCCATCACTCCCACACCATCCCGCCTCTCTCTGCCGAGGTTTTTAGCCACTACGCATCCCCTACCTCTAAGCCTAGGGGCACTCCTCCCGCGGTCTGGAGGGGAAGGGGCGGAGCCCAGCGCCTGGCCATTAGAGTGAAGATGGAGGAGGGGGAGGCAGGGCCCCTGTTCTGTGTGCGGAGCGCAAACAATTCTTGTGCGTCTTGTTTTAGCATTTGTGTGACCCCTGTGTCAGTGTCCCTGGCGCAAAAGGAGAGTAACACTTCTGCTAGCTGGAGATGCATCCAGAAACCTGCGGAAGAACCGACATCATCACTCCCACCAACTGGACTGCTGGCCGGTAGCAAAGGACTAAATGGAAATTTCATAAAAGAGAAGACAATTCACTGTTATTGAGTATTATGCAACAGGTCACAGCAGCGCAAAGCACTGAGCTGGGAGACAGGATGCTGGAGTCCAGCTCCACCTCTGCTGCTGATTCCCTGAGCAACCTTGGAAAAACTGCTTGTTTGGGTTTACAGCAAGACTGAGACATTTAAAGACCCCAAGTCCAAAGAAAAGATATTCTCTTACCAATAGTAAAACAAAACACCATGAATAGAATATAAACTTGACTGTCATCTGTACTGTCCACTTTGGTACTTTTAGGGGGTCGGGGGGGGAATAAGCTGAATTTTTTATTATTCCGGCCCTGAGCAAGTATTTTCCTCTCTCTGCAAAGAGGGTTTTGGGCTGGAGATGCTTGTCTCTTCCCATCTTAGCCAGGCTGAGATTCTTGACAAACAGTCCCGTGGTTAAGGGGCTTGAAAGCAAGCACCCCCCTAGTGGGAAGGGTCCCACTAGTCACACTTTGGCCTTGAAACACGCTTGGCAGCCAGGCCAGAAAGGCCCTTGGCACTCTGTGGGTTAGTTGGGCAGGTCCCTCTTGGTGACTGCTGCTTCACTACCTTCTTGGTATGGCAGGTCCTGGGATCCCAGTGCTTTGCATGCATCTGGCCATGCTGGGGCTGCCTGAAAAGATCCTCCTCCTGGCCTCCCTTCTCTCACAGTCCTGTTATCTCCAAGGGATTTGAGGATTTCTGTCTCTCCCTGTCTGAACACAGATACTTCTTCCTCTGAAACAGGGCTGCAGCTGCCCTTCCCCATCAGCCTGAGTAGGTTTTGGTATTTCCCCCCACACTGGCAGGGCCAGAGCCAACTCCCTGATGTCAGCAGTGCATGACAGAGTTCAGAGGGCCCACTACTTGCCACGTGCCACTTGCAGCATCACCCACTGCAAGCCCAGTACATGGGAAGTGCATTTCCCTCTCTTCACCCACCCATTTAGCAAGCAGTAGTTGCTAGCCCTGTGCTGCTGCTGGAGAAACAAAGATGAGCAAACGCAGTTGCAGTCATAGAAGACTTTGGTTTAGTGGGGGAAGATCAAAGTTTTTGCCATATTCCAGGCTAGGAAGACTCCATTCAAGGGTGAGGAGCACGAAAGCATGTTGGCACCAGCCGGGACAGACATTTGTTGAGTTGAAGCCTCCAAGGTCCTGTTCTAGTCCCTGCTGAGGTGAGATTCCCTGCTCCTGCACAAAGTGGTTACACACTGTAATTCTGCTGATGGTCTAAGGCCATGTCAAATGCCACTATCTTAGATCTTGAACTTGTGGTGGACAGCAGGGCCACCCCTGGGTAATTCTCTGTGGACAGTCCGGCTCAGTCCCTCACTGCTTTAAGATCTTGTGCAGGTTGAGGATCAATGGAACGTGGTTAGAATCTGTAGGAGTACTGGGTGTTGTGGGAGGGTGGGGACCTTCAAGGAAGCCCTAACCAGAGCCCAGAACTGTCCTCTGTGCCCACAGCCTCCTTACTCTTTGGAAGGATCTCAGTTGAACAGCTATTTACTGAGGGTCTATTATGTGCCAGGCAAGAGGCTAGGCCATGGAGACTTTCTAGGGGTCCACGGTGCCAAGATGGTATCTGCTATAGTGAATCGACAGTGAGAAATGGCTCTCCTTCAGACATTTACCAACTGTCGGGTAGCAACAGACACTGGCAGGGGGTCTGCTGATTTCATCAAAACCAGTATAACAGAAGGAGCACAGACACCTGAGTTAGAATCCTGGCTCCCTCATCTCCTGCCTTTGAAACCTGCAGCAAGTTACTTCAGCTCTCTCTGAGCTCACAATTCTTGTAAATGAGACAATTTCTATCTTAAGATTTAAATGTTGATGTGAAAGGACGGCACAACCCCTGATCAGTGGTCCCTCCCTGCTCACCTTCCTTTGCCGCTTGGACATCAGTGTCGCCCTCACTCCCTGCCCTCCATCCTGTCTGCCCCGGGCAACTATTTTCTTCACAGGTCAGTTTGTTTGTTTGCTTGTTTTTTAGAGGCTGGGTCCCGTTCTGTCACCCAGGCCAGAGTGCAGTGGGTGCAATCGATCATAGTTTTCTGTAACCTTGGATTCCTGAGCTCAGGTGATTCTCCTACCTCAGCCTCCAAAGTGGCTGGGGCTAGAGACACCTGCCACCACACCGAGCTGATTTTAATTTTTTATAGAGATTGAGTTTTACTATGTAACCCAGGTTTGTCTCAAAGTCCTGGCCTCAAGTGGTCCCTCCCATCTCAGCCTCCCAAAGTGCTGGGATTACAGGAGCGAACCATTGCACTCAGCCTTCATAGGTCAGTTTTATCAGGACTGCAACACTGAGTATTTTATTTTATCTGAGAGGACAAAACAACCTCCCCTCATTGTCTGACATCTCTCTTATTAACAATGTGCAAAAATGGCAGCCTGAAGTATGAACTATCCAATTAGAAGTGAATTGCTGCTTGCCTCAGCTGGCTAATAAATGCATGTCTATAAACTGCCCAGCATGGGGCAGTAAGATGAGTCCCAAGTCACTTCTCTTCTTTGAGTCTCAGGTACCTTTTGAGGTCCAAGTTTTGGTGTCATTACTGTGCTTAGGGTTCCTTTCGCGTTAATCTGCTCTTCCCTGGTTCTGCCCCTCAGCAGCCACTCCAGACAGGAGCACAAGGGAGCAGAGCATCCTTAGCAAGCCAGGCCTACAACATATGAGGTCTGACAATTAAGTTTCCAAACATCCAAGAAAAAGTGCTACATACCTCATTGCTGAATATTACTGTCGCCATTTTCAAAGTACTCCCTTTGGGAAGCTATGCACCGATGCCAGTCCACCCTTCAAAGCAATTTGGAACTCTTTTTCTGGAATGGCCATCAGAGCTGTCGTTGTACTGCCCAAATGTCCTCCTTTCAGGATTTCCCATTATCTTCAGGTAAAGAATAAAGTCACTGGGGGCCAGATCAGGTGAACAGGGAGACTGTTCCAATATAGTTACTTGTTTAAAGGCTAAAGACTCCCAGACAGCACCCTGTGAGCTTCTTTGGGACCATTATTGCACACACCTTTCTCATGCCAAAATTTTCAGTTCAGATTTTTCTGTTTCTCTATCAATGTTTATTCGGTCCGCTATGCTTCTCACAGTCATTAACAATTTTGATTCACAATTCAATTAATTTTTACAATGTTTTCATCAGTTCTGATTCTTACTGGTCACTCTGACCTCTCATCAGTGAAGCTTTCTCTCCCTTCAGAAAACATTTAACCCATTTGCTTACTGCTGTTTTCTTTAAGGAATTATACCTGTAATTTGGCCTAACATGTCCCTGATTTCACTCTACTCTCGCCAAATTTAATAAGAAATTTAATGTTGGTTCTTAAGTCTAATTCGAGCTCTGACATTCTCACAACAGCATGCAAAAATATGCAATACTGAATGCCACTCAGCAAAATGCCACAGGCATGCACTGACACAACACAGCTGCAGAGACACTGATACACCAAGGTTATGAAACTTCTGGAACTGTTTGTACCGTGCTGTGCAGCGTGGCAAGTTCTCAAACTTAGTTGTCAGACCTTGTAAGCTTAGGAAAGGAGAACATGAGACAAGGGAGAATGCAACAGGATGGCCAGGTAGAGTAGGAGGCTAAAAAAGAGGAAACACTTGGCCAGCCATTACCTGAGGCAACTAGAGAAGGGGGTGTGACCCTAAAGATGCATGTAGGACAGCCCCACCCAGTACCCTTTCCAAGCCAGGGGAGAGGTCTGGGCAAGTGTGGAGCTGGCCTGAATGGAGCCCACCCTTCCTTCTCCCTGGCTCCTGTATCACAATCCCCTAGGCACTCAGCAATCCACCCTTTTAAGTCCATGTGGCTGCACCCTAGTCTGTAGCACCAAGGATCATAGAAGTGACAGGAGTAAAGAGGGAAGTGAGCAAACAGGTTTAGGATTCAGACAGGTCCAAATTTCAAAGGCCTTCCAGGTTACTCAACCTTGGAAAAGTCAGTTACACTTAAAGGAACTATTTCTCCTGCATCCACATCACTGGGGAATTTTAAGGCTGGTCAATCTCTTGAGTAGTACACTCCATTAGGACCACAAATACAACCTGAGAAAAGTCCTGACTTCTTCCCCTAGGTTCTTTTGCTTTTCCCTTCTGTGCACCTAGAAGGGCTCTACTTTCCCAGGAAAGCCTCTAACTTTGCATCCACTCACTTTCAACCCAAGGCCTTTATCAGAACACTGTTCCTTTCAAAGGACTCCAAACCTTAAGCCTTTATCTTCCACAGGGCTAAGAGATAATTATCTTTACCTTTTAAGATGCAGGAGGCACAAGCTTCCTCTCCATGAGTCTAGGAGTTGGGACACCAACTCCCTGTCAGTGGAGCCCCACACAGTAAAGTTAGCCACTGGGAGGGCACTGGAGCAAGGGAGCTCAGCACTGTGAGCCCAGGCTGCAACAGGGGCCACAACACTGCTGGCTCCTGTCACCTCTTGGGAGGCTTCAACAGGTCAAGAGAAAGCTGGCTAATGGGAGTTCAGAGAGGGGCTTAGGTTGGCCTATAGCACCACAGTAGGGAAAAGAGGGAACTGCAGAGCTGAGCTGAGGAACCAGCTGTGGTTGAGTGGGATGTGGTCCCCACAATGTTCTACTGCCCACCCAGCTAGTGCAGGGGAAGGAAAGGGTTGTCTTACCACTGCATCTGCTCTACAAGGGCCTCCCTCACCGGCAGCTGTGGAGGCTCTGAGCCTGTTCCTACACTGAGGATGGGGCTGAGCCAGTAGTCTGGGCCTCCTCTGGGACAGGGCTCTGGCTGGGCTAGCAGCTTCTACATCTCCCTCCTTCTTCACAATGTCCTCTGGGCTACTTCCTGACCCTTGTCTCCATCTCCCCAGAAGAGGCAGGGGGAGGTTACTCTAGTCTCAGTACTTGAACCCCCAAAGAAAGGCTGGGACCAGCCTGTGCCAACAGCTTTCTGTGGATTTCAGTGACTTTGGCGAAGAGGAAGGCCAGCGTTTGCAGATGCAGAACCTCCTCTGATCTCTGGTAGAATGGAACCCTGGATGAGAACAGGGCCAACTGCATTCGGCTGGCCCACCATCCCCACCTCCAGTCACAACAAACTAGCTTGACCTTCCCCAGCCCTAAGTGAAGCGGGGGGATCAGGGGTGCAGTGTTTTCCAGCATTTAAAAAATGAAATAAACAGTAAATACCACAGTGCATTCATCGCACGTGAGTTAAGTCTGATGCCATGGAGTATGTATTGGGTGGAGACGCTAAGTGCATCAAACAAATCTGAAAAATACTGCTGCTGAGAACCTGGCAGGAGGCACCCAGGCCCCCGCCAGCCCTGCCCAGCTCTGGTCTGTTCACCCCAACTAAAGAACTGCATCTGCCACTCTGCCCTGAGCTCCTCCTTGGCCTCACTTCAAAAGTCCCTCAACCCTCTCCCCCCCTACCTACTTCCTCTTCTCAGGCCAAACTACTTGTCATTCCTAGCGCTTCTGGAGATACCACCTCACACTGCAGTATAGTAAGGTGAGAACCCAAAGGCAGGCAGGATGGAGGTGCCTCTGAGTTTTCCAAGATGGTCAGAAGGCCGAGGCAATTGAACAGCATTTGCAGAGGCCTGGACATGTGAGAAAGCATGGAGGGGCCTTGGAGTGACAAATATTTATTTTTTGTAGAAATGTAAAGGCCTCTGAGCTGCAAGCACCCTCTCCTTCTCATCTTAGTTAATTTGGCCCATCCTTCTCAAGGCCATCTCTCAGCCCCCAGGGACTCATCTCGCTCTTATAGAACTGACTACCTCCTACTTCACATTTAGTTTTTCAAGTAAAAGCTTCCTCAAAGCAGGAGCCAAGCTGATGTGCCTTTTCATCTTCCGCAGAGCCTGGCCTAGAACATTATCAGAAGGCTCTAACTGTAGCTGAGTAAGAGGGCTGGGCTAAGGTTACAGAGCAAGTTGTAGAATTGTGACCTGAACATAGTCCTCACTCAGGGTTCTACTGTTATCTTGTTCTCTATGCCAAATTTGGGTACAGTTCTGTCTAGTTGACTTGGACTAGGGGATGCCTAAGGAGCAGGTTTGGTGTCAAGGTCCTGGGTTGGGTTCCCAAAGTCTATAGCTAAAAAGCAGTGGCTCTTGAAATTAATTGAAGGGAAAGACCTTCCTTGACATGCCCTTCCCTTGAGGGCATGGGAGCCAGGCTGAAGGGCACAAGTCTGACTCCACAATGCGCCAGGGCCCACACTAAAGGGGCCTTCTATTTCCTGTGGATAGCTCTCCAGGCATACTGTCACCTGAGCCTCACCTGTTTTATCTCCAGCCCCCTTCAAGCCTTCTAGCACCTTCCAGCAAGCCCAGGCCATGGGCCTATTCTTCCTTACCCATTCGGACACTCAGGAACATACAGTTTCTAGGAGCAGGACAAGATTATGGCTTCTTAGTCTGTAAGTGTGACAAAACTAGATGGCTTAGGACCTGCAGCACTGATGCTTTGTGAACCACACCCCCACTTTTCCACCCTTGTTCACTTTCAGACCAGGACTGCAGAGGCAGGGCTGCTGCCCAGATCAGCTGGGTGTCCAAGTAGATTTCTGAGGGCTATGAGCCATGAGGGAGGTAAGAACAGTGAAGAAAGTCTGAGGGAGTGGAGACCAAGTATTTCCTTTACTGACAGCAGCCTCTGCCCAAAGATGACACTCAGAGAACCCACCTTACCAAATTTCCATGTCTGCAGTCCCCTCTCTACCCACTGCTCGTCATTAGACCTCTCTGGGCTTCAGTTTCCTCATGTAAAGTCAGTGAGCCATCCCCACCTGTGTAGGCCCAGACTGTGAAGCAACACAGCTAAGAAGCTCCATTGCCTAGCACAAGTGCTGGGGCCCCTCCCTTTGCTGACAGTACCCTCTGCTCCCTTCCCAAGTGGCCTTCAGGGAGAGAAGGCTTGGATAGCACAGGAGGAGACAGCTGCAGTCATAGACTGCTTCAAGGCTAACAAGGCTGAGGACGGCACAGCCCTCTCACGGGCACTTCCCTCCACACCCAGAAGTCATTCAGGGGTGACCTCTGACTCCTCTTGCCATGAGATCTCTTACCCAATGCCCCCCCCCCCACCCCATTACCCTTGCTGACTCCAGCCCATCTCAGGCCCCTGCTGAGCTCTCCCAACACAATAGAGCTCTTGTGTTCCTTGCCCCACTAGGTCCCAGACCTGCTCCCAGGCCTGCCTGTTTTCTTAGCCTCTGGCAGGTTCCCTCAACCCACCCACAGAGCTCATAGCAGCCTCAGAATCCCTAACCAGTCCCTGTTTAACTCTTCCCCCTCCCTTAACCCCTCCCAAAGGGAAACAGTCCAGCCTCTGGCTCTCTTCCTCATCTATTGGGCCAGAATGGACTCATATCATATAAGCAGATCAAGGTCTCAGCTAGCTCTCTCCTGCAGCCTGGGACCTCTTAGGTAAAGAAAGACGAGTGGCTGTTTCCTGAGTGTACTATTAGGTACCTGTGCATGGGTGTGTTGTTGTAGGGACCTTCTTGGTGCTCCCCAAAAAGGCATGGCATCAGTCCTAGGAGAGCCCAGGGCTTAAGAGAGAATTTTATTCCCAGCACAATAAAATAAAATAGGAGTCCTCTCTGTTTTGCAGCTGACAGCCACCCTTTCCGATGACCCCACCCTTATCTTGTGGCTGGCTGGCAGGAAGGCCGGACCGGTAACCTTCAGTGCTCATCCCACCTGGGAGTCAGAAAGGCTACAGGTGTGTTCTCAAACTTGAGTCTGCATCAGCATCACCTGGAGGGCAAAAACAGACTGTTAGGCCCCACCATTCACCTTCTGCCTCAGTGCCATAGGTACAAGAAGGGAATTATGTGCATTTCTAACCCGCTCCCAGGTGACATGGATGTTTCTCCCAGACTCTGCCAGAAGCTGTCTTGGAGCCAGGATATTAGATCTGCTTAGACAAAGGTTGACATGGAATCTCAAGAGGTTGATACTAAGTGGTAGTCAGTCTCTCCAAAGGTCTGCATCTGATGAGGAGAAAGCTCTGAGCCGAGAACCAGTGTAAACTTGGGAGTTCCAGGACCAGTTCTTCCACCTACTTACTAAAACACTTGATCTTAGACAAAAGGCTGAGAAGTGACTGGATCTGTAATCTTTCTTAAACCACATTTTCTTATTCCCCTCTTGCGTGCCAGGCATTTTATGTATCTTATCCCTACTCTTTACTCCCCAAAGGCAAAGAGATATCCCTGAAGCTTGCAGAAGTGGGATTGGACCCCAGACTCTAAAAGCCTAGGCTCTTAACCTCCCTGGGATTCTACCTAGAAAGGGAAATGCACAGCTTGGGCATTTGGAATGATGAAATAAGGGACGGGAAAAAAGATCCTCAGAAAGAAGAAAAAGAAAACACCAAGGTGGGTCAAATTACTTGTAAACTTTGCCTTCTTAACAGCAGAGAGGTACCCAATGCTTACTTCTAGCTCTAGGACTCTAAGAGATAACTATGTTTAAAGAGAGCTATTTTCTAAATTAAGAAACACAGAGCTCAGTGGCTGCTAATCTCAGCTAAGAAAACCAGTCCTTCCCAGACTAGAGGGAAGGAGTAGACAGACAGACCCAATTTTTTAGGTAGCCGGTGTGTCTTGGTCCACCACAGAAGTGGGTGCATACAGCTCTTCTTGGTGTGTCTCCATTTAAAGCTGCAGATCTCATAGGAGAAGAGCCCCTTTCCTTCTCTCCTGGGCCCTGGGCCTTCCCTATCGTATTCACTGCTATACTACTGCCACCAACAAGAGTAGTTCTTGGTGAATCTGAGGAACAAAAGGTGCTGCATGAATTAACACATTCCCATCATGCCTGCAACATCCACAGGGCCTCAGTCAGTGGCCAGGATTCTCCCATATATACCTTGGATGGTAAGAGCCCTGCTTGAAACTGGAGATATAAAATCAAGAGGCTGGGAAAATCACTTCTTTAAACTTAAAATTTTAATATCCTTTCTCCCCATCCTCACCCCACACTGGGAAAGGCCAAAACAGTGGGGCTGGGTTTAATTACAAATTAATACATATTGTCATTGTGTAAAGTAAATCAACACTTTGGCAATAAGGAACTATTCTTGGAAAAAGTGAAACCCATATTAACAAAATATGTCATGGAAGAACCCCGTTCAGTGAGCTCACTGGCTTCTTAAAAGACTAGAAATGTCAATGCTCTGCACACTCGGGGCTTATCCATGCAGTGGCAGTGGGAAGAGGCCCTGCCCAGACTCAGCCAAGCCCAGTCAGCTCCAACCAACCCTGAGACCCAATACAAGGGAAAAGGATGAAGAATGTAGACCCACAAGTAAAGTCTTGTAGCTTCACTCCTAAGCCCACATGAGGAAAGGAGACAGAAGTGAGAGAAAAGGCTTACAAGCGCACGGTTTTTCCAATCATAAAAATTAAAAAAGAATTTTAATTTAAAAATTAAAAAAGTTTAAAAATTAGCCAACACCACTGGGGGGGGGGAAGGAATAGAATTTAATTATTTTGAGTAAGTATAAACGTTGTCTCAGCTTCAAGCCACGTCTTTGGGTGTGCAGACAACATCCTTTCTGTACCCTGCTGAGACCCTATGGGTATTCTCTGCTTAGCAACTTCAAAGCAGTAGGGATTTTTTTTTTTTTGGTAAAAAGGTACTATATACACATGTGCATATATGTGTATATATGCACATGTGTACAAAACATATATTGCAATAAAATATTTTTAGAAAGCTGGGGGCACCAAGCTTCTGGGGCTGACTTCTTTCTGTTCAGAGTTTCACAGGACAATACCTACCCATGAACTTCTCTCCAGTTTGAAACACTTCATCTTCCCTTGAGATTGCCTGATACTGAAGTAGGAGAGTGAGGCAGGTCCACAAAATAAACGAGGGTCCCCCAGAAAACGTGTCACCAGTGACATTTTTCACATGCAAAAGAAACACTAGAGTCATGAGTTATTTGAGAGCTTTCTACCCATCCTGACTCCCTCCCCTGCCCAGCTTGCATGCCTGAAAGCTACATCTTTAAATATTTCTGGCTGAGCCCTCTTGCCACATATGTCAGGAACATTCCAAGCTGGCTACCACATGTTCAGGCTCTGGCCTCCTTCCCTCTCTACTGTCGAGTGCTCTGCTGTTTCAAGGGCACGGTGGGGCCATGCGTCTCCCATTTCAGCTCCATCTTCAGTTGATTGTACATCTCAAAAACAACCAAATTTTAAAAAGAAATTAATTCCAAAAGCATGTTCATATTTGGATACCTATTTCTCTTGAGATTTTTAAAATTCCACCTGATGTATCTATTAAACTGAGAGTTAAAGTGTGTGTACATGCACAGACACACACACACACCCCACCACACACTCACAAAATTAAGAGGGTTGGGGGAAGAGTGTTTCCTGCCAAAAGATCTAACAGAGGAAAGCTTATGTGCTGATCAAGTTTTAATAATGTGGTTAACAAGAAATGTACACCATTTAGCAAGCACACAGAGACTAGGGGTAGGAACAACTGGTCCCTGGAGCATCTGGCTTCCCAGCCCACTTTCTGCTACCTTTGGAATAGTTTTGATAGTTACTACATTCAGAGAATCCAAGAGGACTGCATGGACAGATGAACCTTTATTTAAAAAAATAGCACTTCAAATAAATTAAAAGGGACAACCGTCAAGTGTTCAAATTGTGAAGAAGTAGTTGAAAACCTAGAGACTCCAAGCTGCAGTCTTCCAACCTCATTCTTTGTCCAGTGGCAAACACCCACACATCTCAGTCCTCCCACTCAATCTTTTCCCTACTGAGATGAGGGAAGCAATTGCAAACAGGAGACCAGACGGAGGAGAAAGCTGCATCTGATTGGAATGAACATTGCCACGTACTTGCTAATACGGGTTTCACTTTATGACCAAATGTATTCTTTTAAAAATAAAAAAGGAGGGAGGGAAGCTGCATGTTTTTAAAAATTGAAATTATTTAGGGATAAAACACTAACTCTAGTGCCTTTAACGGGCAATAGCAACTTTTTTCCTCCGAAGTCAAATACCATCCCCAGCTGAGCCTTTGTGCTACAAGCTTTTCAGGAGATGTTACCTAAACTTTATTAAAAGAAAAGAACAAGTTTAAATATAGACACTGGACTAGCCCAGTCTGTATTTTCAAGTCCACATTCTTCATCTGAAGCATTGCATCAGGGACCCCCCCTGAGTCTGCATGTTTTCAAGTTCACAGTACATGGAACCAGTTTTTCTTTTTAATTTTTTCCTCACTCAGAGCAGCCACGCATAGTGGCCGTTGACGCCGGAACCTCGGGCGGGGCCTTTTCCTACGAGGCCTGGCCAGAGCTGCCCAAGGTTTCTCCTCAATGAGAATCGATGCTGTCATGCTCTATGGATGGGAAAAAAGCAAGAAAATAAAAGCACCTGGTACAGGTTTCATGAGATCCATTTGGATTCGCTATGTTCCAAACCCGCTGCTGAATGCCATTTGTCCACTTTGTGTGTATTGAACAGTTTGTGGCCTTAGAGTCGGTCTCAATTCGAAGAACTGTTATTGGATGCCCCAGAGGTTGATGCAATAGCAGCTCCAGCAGGGCTACTTGTGGAGACCGACTTTCGGATATGAGGCAGCAAGTAGGGGTCACAGGCCAGTTGCTGGACATCGATGCGGTCCTCCTTTCGGTAGGCCAAGCATCGTCGAATAAATGCCTGCAAAGGAGAGTTTCTTGAAGAAGACGGAAGCAGATAATCTTGTTCCCCCAGAGGGAATCCTGAGGCTCAGCACCAGCTGCCAGAGCCCAGAGCAAACATCTCCTAAGGAGAAAGGGGTTAAGGCCTTTCCTGGAGATCACCAGAGAGACCCAAAGATGACAAGGGAAGGAGACGCACCAGCAGCAGTACCTTTCTGCTGCCACCAACTTCTTCCTGGACAGAGGAAGTTGAGCCATTCCTGAAGTTGGGGAGAATAGGGGGATGGCCTCTAAATACTCCTGTCCCCAAAGCACTAGGGCCAACAACAACCAAAAAATCTCTTTGCCTTGGCTGATTTGGATGGGAACAGTGTGACTTCATGGTTGTGTATCTATAAACCACAGTCTCAAGTGAACTTTTTAAGTAGAAATTGTAATGACAAACTACCATTACAGGCAGTCTAAAGAGACCAACAATGACTAACATTACAGCATATCATGGGCGGTGAAATGATTTCCACATGTATCTCACACCACTGTGAAAGGTCATTAAGCAAATAACTGGTATATACCTAAGCAGTACAAAGAAACCTGAGGAGGATTTGCATCCCGTGAATTCAACAGACATGAAACACACAGCTTGTGTGAGTGCAGCCTGATATGGAATTCAAATTGACTACTAATGTGGAGGTTTCCTGTTTTGTTTTGTTTTTTTTTTTAAACCGAATAGTTCCATTTAGGCCCATTGCCCATAGCTCAGCTGTTAGGGTGCTGGCCACATACTGGGTCTGGTGGGTTTGAACCTGGCTCCAGCCTGCTAAACAACAACAAAAAATAGCTGGGCATTGTGGCAGGCAGGCCTGTAGTCCCCGCTACAAGGAAGGCTGAGGAAAAAGAATCACTTGAGCCCAAGAGTTTGAGGTTGCTGTGAGCTGTGATGCCATAGCACTTTACCGAGGGTGACACAGTGAGACTATGTCTCAACTCCCTCCCCCCCAACAAAAAACAAATAGTTCCGTTTAATCAAAATTGTAAGTAAATACTTTAAATAAATGGATCAATTTTTAAAAATCTCAAACACCATGCCCACGTTTTGCAACAGGATGATGGATCAGTGCAGGGAGGTTTGCCACCTGCGGCACATGTGCCACTCTGATGGGGATGCTGACGGGGTCTGTGCGTGGCAGCAGGTGGTATATGGAAACTCTGTATTTTCTGTTCAATTTTTCTGTGAATCTAAAACTACTCTAAAACACAAAATTTATTTAAAATAAACTCTAAAACATGAAATAACCTGTTGATTTTCTGTTGTTTCCCCCAGTTTAATAAAACATAAAACTATAATGTCAACCCCGGTTTTTCAAAAATAAAAATGCTTACAGGTACTGGCTTGGCTAAAATGTTTGGAAGAGGGCCAGGTACAGTGGCTCAAGCCTGTAACCCAGCACTCTGGGAGGCCAAGGTGGGTGAATTGCTTGAACTCAGGAGTTCAGGACTAGCCTGAAGAAGAGCAAGGCCCTGTCTCTTAGAAAAACCTAGCCAGGGGTGGCACCTGTGGCTCAGTGGGTAGGATGCTGGCCCCATATATTGAGGGTGGTGGGTTCAAACCTGGCCCCAGCAGAACTTCAACAACAAAAAAATAGCTAGGCGTTATGGCAGGCGCCTGTAGTCCCAGCTCCTTGGGAAGCTGAGGCAAGAGAATCGCCTAAGCCCAGGAGTTGGAGGTTGCTGCGAGCTATGACATCACAGCACTTTGGTGACAAAGTGAAACTCCTGTCTCTAAACAAACAAAAAACTAGCCAGGCATTGTGGTAGGCGCCTGTAGTCCCAGTTACTTGGAATGCTGAGCCCAAGAATTTGAGATTATACTGTGAGCACCATGGCACTCTACTGGGGGCAAGAAAGTGAGACTCTGTTTCCAAAAAAAAAAAAAAAAAAGGGTTTGGAAGATAAAGACAAATTCATAAAAATGAATATAATAATCTTGGCCTTTAAAAATGAAATTTTATAGGCCAGGCATGGTGGCTCATGTCTGTAATCCCGGCACTTTGGGAGGCCAAAGCAGGTGGACTCCCTGAGCTCACAGGTTTGAGACCAGCCTGAGATAGAGCAAGATCTGGTCTCTAAAAATAGCTGGGAGTCCCAGCTACATGGGAGGCTGAGGCAAGAGAACTGCTTGAGCTCAAGAGTTTGAGGTTGCTGTGAGCTGTGACACAAAGCACTCTACCAAGGGCAACAAAATGAGACTCTGTCTCAAAAAAAATTTTTTTATTAGTGAGATACATGAAACTGGAGTTAAACAGGTGATCTTGAGCTGCACAGTGGTGAAATAAAACTTCCTTTAACGGCTCAGCGCCTATAGCTCAACCAGCTAAGGCACCAGCCACATACACCTAAGGTGGCGGGTTCGAATCCCCAGCCCGGACCCGCCAAACAACAATGATAGCTGCAACCAAAAAATAGCCGGGCGTTGTGGCGGGCGCCTGTGGTCCCAGCTACTTGGAAGGCTGAGGCAGGAGACTCGCTTGAGCCCAGGAGTTGGAGGTTGCTGTGAGCTGTAATG
>CAUYTI010069183.1:0-33645 GCA_963575145.1 Galago senegalensis | reverse complement strand
TGAGTACATTGGATACTTTTTCTTCCATTCTTGAGATACTTTGCTAAGAAGAATATTTTCCAGCTCCATCCATGTAAACATGAAGGAGGTAAAGTCTCCATCTTTCTTTATGGCTGCATAGTATTCCATGGTGTACATATACTACAATTTATTGATTCATTCATGGGTCAATGGGTATTTGGGCTTCTTCCATGATCCAGCAATTATGAATTGGGCTGCAATGAACATTCTGGTACAAATATCTTTATTGTAGTGTGATTTTTGGTCTTCTCAATATATAACTAGCAGATGAATTATAGGATCAAAGGCACGTCTATTTTCAGTTCTCTAAGTGTTCTCCAGATGACTTTCCAAAAGGGACATATTAGTTTACAATCCCACCAGCAGTGTAGAAGTGTTCCCTTTTCTCCACAACCACATCAGCATCTGTGATTTTGGGATTTTGTGATATGGGCTTCTTACTGGTATTAGATGATATCTCGAAGTAGTTTTGATTTACATTTCTCCGATGATTAAGGATGGTAACCATTTTCTCATATATCTGTAGGCTATGTGCCTGTCTTTTTCAGAGAAGTTTCTTTTCAGGTCCCTTGCCCACCCTGAGATGGGATCACTTGTTCTCTTCTTGCTAATACATTTGAGTTCTCTGTGGATTCTGGTTATTAAACCTTTGTCAGAGACATAACCAGCAAATATATTCCCCCATTCTGAGGGCTGTCTTCTTGCTTTACTTACTGTGTTCTTAGCTGTGCAGAAGCTTTTTAATATTATGAGGTTCCAGTAGTGTATTTTTGATTTTGCTTCAATTGCTGGGAGATCCTCCTCATAACATTTTCACCTAGGCTGATTTCTTCAAGTGTTTTCCCTACACTTTCTTCCAGTATTTTTATAGTTTCATGTATTAAGTTTAAATCTTTAATCCAGTAAGAGTCTATCTTAGTTAGTGATGAAAGGTGTGGATTCAGTTTCAGTCTTCTACAGGTTGCCAGCCAGTTCACCCAGCACCATTTGTTAAATATGGAATCTTTGCCCTACTCAATGTTTTTAATTGGCTTGTCAAAGATCATATAACAGGAAGTAGCTGGGTTCAACTCTTGGTTCTCTATTTTGTTCCACACATCTACCTTTCTGTTTTTGTGCTAGTACCATGCTGTTTTGATCACTATGGATTTATAGTATAGTCTGATGTCTGGTAGCGTGATTCCTCCTGCTTTGTTTTTATTTCTGAGTGATGTCTTGACTATTCAAGGTTTTTTCTGGTTCTATATACAATGAAGTATTATTTTTTTGAGATCTTTAAAGTATGACAATGGAAATTTAATAGGGATTGCATTAAAATTATATGTTGCTTTGGGTAGTATGGGCATTTTAACAATGTTAATTTTTCCCAGGCATGGGCATGGTATGCTTTCCCATTTGTTAACATTTTCAGCTATTTCTTTTCTTAGAATTTCATAGTTATCTTTATAGATATCTTTCACATCTTTTGTTAGGTAAACTCCATATATTTCATCTTCTTTGTACTTCTTCTTACTACTGTAAACGGAACAGAGTTCTTGACTATTTTTTCAACTTGACTATTGTTGGTATATATAAAGGCTACCAACTTATGAGTGTTGATTTTATAACCTGAGATGCTGCTGTATTCACTTCTAAAAGTGTTTTAGTAGAATCTCTTGTGTTTTCCAAGTATACAATCATATCATTTACGAAGAGTCAAAGTTTAGCTCTTCTGATCCTACATGGATACCCATTGCCTTTTTTCCCTAATTGCGATGGCTAAAACTTCCATTACAATGTTAAAGAGCAATGAAGACAATGGGCAACCTTGCCTCATTCCTGATCTGAGTGGAAATGATTTCAATTTAACTTCATTCAATAACATATTGGCTGTGGGTTTGCTCTAGATGGCCTCTATCAATTTGAGAAATGTCCCTTCTATGCCAATTTTAATAAGTGTTCTGATCATGAGGAGATGCTGGATATTATCAAAAGCTTTTTCTGCATCAATTAAGAGAATCATATTGTCTTCAATGTCAGATATCCTTTCTTCTGTCTGCTCCATTCTGTTACCGAGAAATTCTACCATATTTTTCAGATCTTTTAGGGCTGCAACCTCTTGTCTCAGTTTCAAAATCTTTGGTCATTTTATCTTTGAAATCTGAATTCTTGAGACAGTTTTTGAATAACTTGAAATTCTAATTTCCTCCTTTCCTCCAATCTTTTGATCTTATTTGCTATCCAGATTCTGAACTTGATTTCTGACATCTCAGCCATCTGTTTATGGATGGGATCTTTAATTGCATCTGCCCCATCCTTCCTTGGGGGAGTTGATCTACTCTGGCTGTTCAGGTTATCAGAGTTTTTCCACTGATTCCACCCCATGCTGAATTTGCACTGTTTGAAGAACATCCCAAAACCATCCTGCCAGTGGCTGCTACCAGAGAAGGTGCTGGCTTCCTCTGGTTGTCTTGAGAGATAGGGTGTGTCTACCTGGAGAAGTCTCAAAGATGTGAGCTGTATTGTTCCTGCTGATGAAGCTGCTACTCTTCACTTTGGGGTACTGCTGCTCCAGTGTGGTTCCCTCTCAAGTGATCATTGTCTCACAGTTCTTGGGCCATCGGGCCTGGGGTGCCAGAACACGCAGCTCAATCAGTCCTCAGTCCACCCCACAGGAGTGCCCAGGGAGCAGGGGAGCAACTGGCAGCCATGGGGGAACACACTGGCTGCATGGATCAGTCTTTGGTGAGTTCAGCCAGGGAGCCCGGGGAGTGGGGGAGCAACCAGCCACCATGTGGGGAATGCTCGGCTCAAGCAGTTCTCTGGCTGCAGGGCTGGGACAGGGGCTTGGGTCCACAGGGGTGGGGGGATGCTACTCTTAGGTTTCCTCTCACTGTCTCTGCAGGCAAGGGGGGAAGGGTGGACTGGAAATTCAAAATGGCAATGAGAATGTTAGTTCTATTTTTATGCCTAGTGAGAGGGTGTTCAGAGTCTCAGCAGGGTCCCTCCAGGGGAGTAGACCCCACTGTCTGTAGCTCTCACATGTAGGGTGAGATAATAGGTCCTCAGTTTATCACTCATTTGTAGGAAACTTATAGGAACAGACTAAGAGGAAACAAAGGAAAAGCACAACTTTCTTGGGGGAGGGGATGGACACTTTTCCTTTGGGATGTATTATGTACCTGTAGATTGCTTTCTAGGAGTTACACCTTGCCTCAGCAGAGGTGTCCTGCAGATATCACTCTTCTCTCTTGGCTGGGCTCCTAGTCTTCAACTTTGTTGGGTTTTTTCTGGACTTTATCCTTCCCTCTGGACAGGAGCTTCTGTCAGAGGCTGCTACCTGTTGGCTATCTTGCCCCTCCCCTTGTTGTTTATTCTTAGGAAAGTGCTTCTAAATACAAGTATAACAATTAATACTTTTCTTAAGTCCCTAAGCAAGCTTTTCCAAGTGACCCATGAGTTGAAGTCATTTCACCCTTGGCTATGTGAGTGAAACTCTTAATTTCCCTTCTTGCTAAAGATAATGTTGATACTTGTTTAAATACAGTATTTCTATTTTAATTGAAATTTATTTTATGTGGTAGTAGTGCAGAGATTCCTAAATGGTTTCTTAATCTTAAAGGCTACATAAACTTAAAATTGTACTTAAGGAAATCTACATGTTTACCTATTACTACTTATTCTAAGTGTAGTTCTATAGAATTCTCAATTAAATAAATGTGTCTTTTAAATACATGTACCTTTGTAAGATATGTATCCTAAGAATGTGAAATAATGACAGTTTTAGACAGTAATGTTAATACTGAATGCCTTGATCCTTCCCATAATCAGCATACAGACATTGCATTAGCTGAATTGTACCTACAAAAGTTCACATGGTGTGCCTGAGAACAGTCCACTTCCTTGCTCCCAATCTCAGCCACTTGGTTTCTGCTGCAATTTAACATATAGACAGAGGGGTTTCCAGGCAATGTACTTTATGCAGTGACAAAGCAGAGAAAAAGCACTCAACATAGAAAAGTAGAGTGTGCTGGGCACTGGGCAAGAGGGAGGTAAGTGGGGTCACAGCTCTTTCGAAGCAAGGAGGATCTTTTTAGATTACATGCATGTGTGTGAGAATCAGAATGTGTTATTTCATTCTCTTTCTTCCTTTTTGCCTTTTCCCCATTTCTTCTCTTCTTAAAATTAGAGAAATACTTCTCTAATTCCAAATTTCCATCTGTGTCCAGTGCCTCAATGTACTAAACATTCAATAAATGCTTGTTACATGAATGAAGGTATGAAATCTTAGACGTTGTTATAATTGTAGACAAAAACTGACATTTGTGGCTATTCAATCCAATATGAATATTTCACATTGCCACATAAAATCCCAACTTTATGCAGAGACCTTTTGGTAAATGTAGTAGTATGAGAAAGAAGAAAATCCAACTCTCTAATATTTTATCTCCACTGTTGCAATACTAAAACATTGAAAAAAAAAACATTTGATATTGTTTAGAAGACTTCTGAATCACTCCAATAGTGATCAAAACACTCTTCTGTGCTAGTTTAAATGCTTTTTCCTCAGGAAGAGGCAAAACTTATAAATAAATAAGAATCACTAGAGAATAGACCCTGAAGAATTAAAAACATGTTTTCAAAAATCACTCTTAGGAGGAATTCTAAATAATTTCTTAGAGTGATTTCAACAAGGGCAGGGAACAGGTCATCCATATTAAGCAATGAGATGATTACCATCCCAGAAAACCAGAGTTCCTTATTTTCTGCCCAGGATATCGTCACATCTTCTGTCATTTGAGAATTTGAGGTTATAGATGCCAAGAAAGTTTTGATCACCTTTGAGAGGCTGCCACAATTATAGGAATAAGGGAGTGTACTTTCTTGCATTAGTATCTGGCAAGATCCTGTAACAATATAAAAATGTATAGACAAGAACTAAAGAACAGAAAAAGTACATATTGGAGAGTTTGCAAAATTTTTATTTGTCATTCCTAATTTTAAAGAAAAATCACAAAACACATTTATGTATATGACTGTCAAATTCTCTACATTTTTGATAGAATTGTTAATAAGGAATTCTACTGTTTAAACTGTAATAGTAGACCATGGTTCCAAAGAAACCCAACGAACAGTCCAAATATAATTTTGATGATTATAAGAAGATAAATTTTACTAATGATATGGCTGGAAATAAAAAAACAAGCAGTAATGCTATTATGTTTATGTTCTGGTTTATGTCATTAGAGCATTTGATAGCACTAAATAAAACAGATTACTTAATGATATTGATAATCCACTAAAACCTCAAACCATTACTTATTTCTGTTTCTTTTTTTTTCATAGAAATTAGTATTTTTCTATTTCATATTTCTGGCATATACTTGAAAATTACAGCCCTAAAATAAAACATGCTGAGGTCAATTTGTTTCAGAAATTCTCTGTGAGTTTGAGAATCTCTTCTTGGTAAACACTTCAAGTTTAAGTTAGCTTGGAAGGCAATTGGCTGCAACCATGAAAGGTGTTATAATAGTTGGCTCACAGAAAACAAAATTCCAGAGCACATAAATTTAACAAGTGTTCTTTACATTTGAAAAAGAAAAGGAAAGGAAAAAAGTTCATTTTGTTCCATTTATAGTTTGCTACAAATGCTCAGGAGACACAGGACAGTAAAGACTCCATGATGACACAGGGAAATTTCTTGAGTAAAATTACACAAACAACCCCATGTTCCTGGAAGCCATCACATCAACATTATTGGTAAAAGAATCTTTCTGTGGTGGAGAAAATGGCACATTTGACCAGAGAATAGATTTTATCTTTAGTCTATGATGAGAGAAGAAGAGTGTGGGAGAGGACTGGAGTATAAGAGAGGACAAGAACAGTCCTGCACTCAACACAAAGCCCAGGATGAAGCCCAGGCACATCCAGCCTCCATCATTGCACCTAGGCCAAACCTAAAGACTGGTGAGCGGGGATTAGTAATTGTTATTTTAAGGCATTTAGGGGTGGTTTGTTAGGTAGTGCTATTATAGAGATAGCTGACTGATACACATGCTAATGGTCATTTTTAGTGGTACTTGTCACTAAACTTATGTGTTTATCCACATAGACTGTGTTGATGTCACCATTGTGTTAAACAGACAAACTCTCACTAATTTACAAAAAAATCTGAAACAACTTTGTAGCTCCATATAAAGAAGTAGCCATTATCACACATCTATATTTAAGGTGTATCAAAATCTGGCTCTAAGAATACATAAAGTAATATAGAATTTAAAATGATAGTTTACTTTTGTATAGCACTATAGATTCCCTGTTCACTAAAATTCTAGAGATTTCTAGTATTAAAGTCTTTTCTCTGCATTGTTCCCTGAACAACCAAATATGTATATATATATATATATATATATATATATATATACATATGTATATATTTTAATATTATGATATTCTCTATTATGAAAGTTAACAGACCTCTAGTGAGGTCTTTGTTATTTAAAAATTCTTTTCTGAAAACTGTTAAAAGAAGTAGTAATTCCAGAAGTTTGCTACTCAGTAGCAGTGTTTATTTGTTCAGATGTAGTGTATAGGTCTAGAAATTTATGCAAACATTGTAAAAATTTCCAATTCATGTTTTAAATCCTTAGGAAAAATATTTTTGCATTTGTACTAGACTAAATATATCTCTCTCCATATATAAGTAAGATGGGCAAAGAGTCATACATTTACATTAAAGTACTTAAGTCTTACACTTTTCGAGTTGATATTCTTTCATATACCACATATTTCATCTGGAGTCCAAGTAGTTTTCAGGAAATATAGCCTATAATTGAAAATTTCCTGTGAATTCTTATATAAATTTTACTTGATAGTAATATTAGTCATGGGTGATTGAATGAAGGCCATTTAGTCTATTCATTCTATGCCAACTGTATTCTTAGATCAAACTAAAACATAAGAAAGCTAGAAACTCTGCTTTTGTCCTTTATATAACTCCTTTTGCTAGTTTGTATTTCTGTTTATATTTAATTTAGTAAGTAATAATTCTGCTTTAGGTTCTCTAGCAGGGAGTAACATAAGGAATGCAATATATTTTGAAAATAAGGCTGTGTGGGATGTTTCATGACCATAATCCTAAAACACTGGGAGGCCAAGGCAAGAGGATTGGTTTAGGTCAGGAGTTTAAGACCAGCCTAAGCAAAATGTGAGTCCGTCTCTACTAAAAATGGAAAAATTAGTGGGGCATTGTGATGTACAAATGTAGTCCTGGGTACTCAGGAGGCTGAGGAAGGAGGATCACTTGAGCCTAAGATTGCTGTGACTAGGCTGATGCCATGGCACTCTAACCTGGGCAACAAACAAAACAAACAAACAAAGACTCTGTTATTTTTTCTTCCTATTTAATGTAATCAATAGCCCTAGAAAATTAAAAAAAAAAAAAGTAAATTAAGCCAATTAAATAATATTTTTAAAAAACTTAGTATACATTTTTACTTCTGATACAAATGGAGTCCTAAGGATTTTAGTTACAACAAAGTGAGACAATGATTTGCCCAGATTACTGTTTTGAGGAGTTTCTAAGTGACAGCACCAAAAACAACACAGTCAAAGCTTGCTAGTTTCACTGAAGGGGGAGAAGGTTTTGGGAATCCAGGGGGGCCAAGGTTGTTAGAGTTCACAAGACAGGAAAGGAAAAAAACTGAGCACAGAGAGAACTCCACAGATAGACAGCTCTTTAGTAGTCAGTGAAGTACTGATCAGTGCGGGCATGTGAGAATAACACCCCGGTCCTGAGAAGTAAGCTCCTTAAATGATCAAAGAAAAGGATGCCTGACGTTCATACAACACTTGTAATAGCACTTCCTCCCACCAGCCAGATTGAAAAAATTTCATAATTTGGCAAAGTAGGGGTTTGCCTCATTAGTGCAGAATAATTCATTCTAGAAAAAACACTTTCTGGTTCTGAAATAGAAAATCTTAAATGCAAGACCAAAATCACTTCATTATTTCTAATAATTTAACCACACACAAAAGCAAAACTTGAGAATATTTTCAGGAATACAAAAATATTTGCTACCCAACAAGGTATAATTTACAATGTTTTGAATCCAGTAAAAAATTAACCAGCATATAAAGAAGCAGGAAATTACAACCCATTATGAGGAGAAAAATTACGCAATCAAAACCAACTGATACAGATTTTAATAAGCAGACAAGGATTCTAGAGGTTGTTAAAACTATATTTCGTATTACTCAAAAAGTTAATAGTGATATGACCATGCTATACAAAGATCCAGATCAAACTTCTAGAGACGCAAACTATACTTTCTGATACAAAAATATACAAGAAGGGATAAATAAAAGATTAGACATTAAAGAAGAAAAGATTACTGAACTTGAAGATGTAGAAGCCATACTATTTGGAATAGAACAGGGAGAACAATCATGATAAAAATAAAGTACATCAGTTTGATACAGGACAATTTTTGTGGCCTAATATACCTGAAGTGGGATAGGGGTACAGGGAGAGATACGAAACTATAAACCCACAAACCGAGAATCTCAAAGAAACACAAGCATTAGAAATATAAACTACACCAAGGTATATTATAAAAAAATTGGTAAAAAGTGTGATAATAAGACAATACATGTAACACAAGAAAAAAGACATATTATATGCAGAAAAACAAAGGAAAGGAAGACATTAGATTTTTTTTATTGGAAAAAAATGTGAAAAGGCAGTGGATCAACATCTTTAAAGTATTAAGAAAAAGTACTGGTAATCTAGAATTCTATATCCCCGAAAATAGTTTTCAAAAATAAAATTAAATACTTTTCTACACATACAAAATCAGGAAGAGCTCATCAGCAGCAGAACCATGCTACAAAAAAATCAGAAAGAAGGAAAATTATGTGAGAAAGAAATATTGATCTACACAAAGAATACAGAACCCAAGAAATGGAAGCTACCTGAGTAAATATAAAATACTTTTTCTTTTTAAAATTATTTTAATATAACCAACTAGTTAAGTGGACATAATTTCAGTGTCATATGGAATTCATATATACAGGTAAGTCAACCATTTTACAACAGTAGTATAAAAGACAGGGAGAAAAAATAGAATTATAGTGTTGTCAACGTCTCATGTTACATGCTGTCGTACAGTATCATTTGAAGTTAGATGATGAAAAGTTAATGGAATGAGGCATTTATATGAGAAACAACATGGATGAATCTGAAAATAATTACGTCTAGTAAAAGAAGCCAGAAAAGACCTACATAATGCATGATTCTATGTATATGAAAGTCTAGAAAATGCAAACTAATCTACAGTGGCATCAGATAAGTGGCTGCCTGGGTGGGTATTGGGGATGGTAGAAAAGAATCATCACAG
Organism: Galago senegalensis; assembly: GCA_963575145.1. Lineage (NCBI taxonomy): Eukaryota > Metazoa > Chordata > Mammalia > Primates > Galagidae > Galago > Galago senegalensis. The sequence goes on along the minus strand of CAUYTI010069183.1, from coordinate 24,247 downwards.
AGGAAGTGAGAAGCCCTTTGGGGGTGATGGATATATTCATTACCTTGATTTTGGTAATATTTTCACAGGCTTATACATATGTTAAAAATTTTTGAGTTGTACATTTTAAGTATTTATTGTTTATTCTATAAAACTATACCTTAAAACTTTAAAATACATCGGTATAAAAAAGACCAATATTTTAAAAATCTTTGTTTTAATCTAGTAAAGATAATTCAGTAAGCATAAGATGCTCTTTATCTAGCAGTATAACTGAAATATTTAATACATGTCAGGAAAGCAGCTAAACAGAGCCTTAAATACTTACCAATATGTTTTTTTATAAAAAGAATCCAGGATTCAAAGGAAAATATAAAATTAAAATGATTTAGTCAGAATATTTTATATAGTAGAATTCTTTTCCCATCCAAATTTTAAGTTAGAACTCATCTTCAAGTACTATTCTCTCCAATTTATAAGATAATTTATTTTAATAAACATTCTATAATTCATCATAAAGATGAATATTTTTGCTTTTTAGTTACATTTTTATCATATCACAAGTTCAATTTTAAATCTATGTATTTTCTTATGTGGTATTGAAACTGAATACCAAAATTTTACTTTCACCATTAAAGATCAGTGGTGTAGCTCTTATGCATGGTTGGTAATTTATATAAAGGTAAGGCTTTCTTCATAGGAACTGGGCAAAAGTATTTAATGTACTATCTGATTTAACAACTGTGCTTTCAAATTTTTAATATAAATAAATTTCCAAGGTGTGCAAAGATTTCGCTATAAGGATGCTCAATGAATGGTTGTTTGCTATGGTAAAAAAATGAATCCACTTTTGATGTCTAATAACAAGATAAGATTTACATAAATGTTAGCGTAAGAATAAATATGCAGTCACTAAGAATGGTGTTGAAAGATATTTAATAGCAGAAATATATATAAATAAAAATTTTAAGTCATAAAACACAATTTGCAAAATAACCTATACAATATGCTGCAGTTTTATGTTTTAAAAGTCTGTGTATATAGTAATAAGTATATAAAAATATATACATGCAATCCCTTCATTAATCCTACACTTCAGTTTTGTATTAATGTAAAGAAAACCACCTCAGAATTCTGTGGCTTAATTTTGTTTGTTGGGTAAGACCACATGAGTGGTCTTTCTATGGAAAGAGTATTGATGGAGAGAAGAGGTCTCACTGCTGAACCCAGCAACACAACAATGTCCAGGACCTGGGAGGGGAAAAGCCACAAGAGGACATTGAGAGCTCAGCCAGTCAAGGAGGAGGCTAACTAGTGAAGTATGGAGCCCTGAGAGCCAAGCAGAAGAGATATTACAGCAAAGAAGTGAAGATCAGCTATCAAGAAATATGAGAGAATGAGGGGGGAAAAAGGAAAATTGACCATTGACTACCACATTTAAAAATATGACAATCTTTTGTAACTTTGTCAACAGCTGTTCCATGGAACCGATTCAAGAATGACAAGTTAGGAAGCAGAGACATTAGCCAGTTCTCTAGCTGTATTGAAACTAGAGTGGGTGGCACCAGTGGCTCAAAGGAGTAGGGTGCTGGCCCCATATACCAAAGGTGGCAGGTTCAAACCTGGCCCTAGCCAAAAACAAAGAAAAGTGGGTTTGCTTTATGGTGAGGAGGCAAAGACTTTCACAGTTTTCGAAGTCATCATACTTCAGACATTGTCTCAGGTCTTCCAGTTTTTATAAAAAGGATATCTCATTTAACTTATTTTCTTATTACTGGAGGGTAGATTTTTGACTTCTTGGAAAATCTGCACCTAAATTGGGGGAGAGATTTATGTTTGGACCACTAGTCTTCCTTGTGTAGAAGTTTAATTAATGCATCTTTAGCACCCTATCTCTCACCTGATCCCGTCTTCCCTGGCCTTCTCAGCTCCCTGTGCTCTGAGATAATGAAGAGGAAATAGACTCTCTTTTTGGCTCTGCCTGCTGTACTTACTCCCAGCATTTTCCTCAGTTTCCTTTTTTGCCACCTGCTGCACAGCTCCCAGAAATCTATTACAATGCACTAAATTACTAAGGGCCCTCACCCATTCCTACTTTTATTAGTTTATACCATTTCTGTTTTCTTCTTTTATTTTAAAGGATTTCAGGGAAGAGGGGAAGTAAATACATTTATTTAAACTTCTCCTTGTAACCAGAATATTTGTGTGTATTTCTTTTCTAGGGAGAGGGTTAATGAAGGGAGAAAACTGTTATATTATGATCTGTATTCTCCAGTGTAAAAAATATAGTGATGCTTAATTAGACAAAAGAGAAGCAATTTGAAGAACATTGAATTAATCATACTTTGAATAAAATATATTGCTTTCAAAAACTTTGGACTTTTATAGTAGACATGTAAGTAAAATATAAAAACAATTATACTATTGTTTCATAATCATGCATATGGCAATTATTCTTAGAAAGTGTTCAAATCAACTATGGTACATACAATAAATCTTTACATGAAAGGTACGGAGAGATTATGAGCCCCAAGAATTATTTCAGAAACAATTGAAACAGTACATGGAATGTCAAGGAAGTTGAAGAATGTTCTAGAAGGAATGCAAGCCTTCATTTCATGGGGAAATCAAGAGGAAATGCAAAAGAAATTGATGTTATGCTAGATAGTTCTTTACCTAAAGTATTTACATACTCTGACAAAAAGGATGGAAGGAAAAAATACAAGTGACTCACCTATTTTTCAACTGAGAAATTCAGAATGTATATTCATATGTTGTAATGGATGCCATAGTTTGATACCTTAAAATTGTATGTGGGAATTTTACATACATACATACACATACTGACATATATATGATATATGCATCTAAGCATTACTGACATATATTACCTAATCTGGATCTGAGTAACTGTATTTCTGTAAACCCAAATAATGTTGATGTAAGTTTTAAAAATATTGTTGTGTCACTTGTGAATTTTATGTTAAAAAATATAGCATTCAGTACTAACTTTTGCTGCATTTATGACAATGGTTGATAAGTTTAGTAAAGAAAGAAAAAGGTGCGTAGCATTTTTATAGCAGATGAATGTGATTCAGAATAGTTGGAAGTGCTTTCTTTCATCACAACAGCTTCCTCAGACACAGGAGTATTTAGAAATTTATTTTTGACTTGGAGCTTACCTTGGGATGCGATATCTGATAAAGGAAATGAATTATGACTGGGTTCCAAAATTCTTAGTTTACTGCATGGAGACCTTTCCATTATAAGTGCAGACGTAAGGAAACCATGAATACAAAGTTATGGTTGAAGAAAGAAAAAGCAACTTATCCTTTTTTCATGTTTTCTGCTCATTCTGATGAAAACCTAAAATGAATGATTACCAACTGCCTTGATTGACAGGCAAATATTAGCATTGGAAACTTTTTATAGTGGTGATTGAATTCAAGGCAAATTATGCTAAATTTCTTGAATTTTGAATCCTGGAAAACTCTCATTTCAGGAAACAAGAATAACTGAAAGAACAACTTTATAAGCATTAAAAAAACATTATTTTTGACACTGATTGTGTCAGTTTATGGCAATTCTGACAGATTGAAGTTTAGCTTTTTGTAGAAGAAAATCAGGAAATGTAAATAAAATGATAACCTGATTAGAGAACTTTCAAAAACTAACAGTTCTCTACACTGTTCTGGAAACACTGGTGGCTAATGACTTTTCCTCTTTGTAAAGGGGGCATCTCCTCCTGTATGTTGGACGACTCATAATCACTGAACAGAAAAGAGAAAGCAAACCGGGGAGACTCTCTCCAAGTGAAGACTTTCCAAGTCATGAATCTGCGGTCTCTCCAACAGCCCATTACCATTTGACCATTCAAAAATGCTTTCTCTTGATTTTAGTAATATCACTGTTAAGAATAAAATGAATGTTCTTGGAAATGTTTTCAGCCTTGGGTAGGCATCTATGATAATGAAAATGACAGGAGATGGCCAAAAGAAAGTGATAAATCAAGTAGAAAGGAGGTGAGAGGAAGACCGGGTAAGGTAGATGTGAAGCCACTAAGAAGGAAACGTGTGGAAAGGGAGGCTGGAGCTGCAGGAGAAGTAACCAGCTGAGCCTCCTCTCACTGCAGGTTTCATAGGAAAACTATGGCCCAATCCTAGCTCAAGAATATGGGGAAAGAGGAGAGGGAGGGGAGGGGAGGTGGAGGGATGGTGATTGGTGGGATTATGCCTATGGTTCATCCTATAAGGGTACATGTGAATCTCTCTAAATGTAGAATATAAATGTCTTAACACAATAACTAAGAAAAAGACATGAAGGCTATGTTAACCAGTTGGATGAAAGTATTTCCAATTGTATATAGAAACAGTACAACTGTACCCCATGATAGAATTAATGTACACAGATATGATTTAATTAAAAAAAAATAGAAGTAACCAGCAAGTGGAGGATTCTACTGAGTGATGACATGGAATGTGAATTCAGTCTCTTAAATTTTTAAGGACGTGAAAGGAAGAACTGGAAGACAATTTTCACTACCTCTTTACTGCAACATCGAGCATCTTGAACCTTGTCTAGTCTCCCTTCTTAGGTTGTATATATTTTATAGGTAGATAAAAATAGACTTTCAATTTTTTAAGTGATGTCATTCAGCCACAGTGTGGACAATTGCAATGATGCAAATATTTCCACCTAGGTTGGTTTTTGAAAATTGCCTTGTTATGTGGTCACGCTGCACTGAACTCATTTATTTACCATGTGCCTGAAAGGTAGTCATTTCACTAGTTTGCTGCACTTCCGTGTGATGTCAAAAATGAAGCTGGTGCCAATCAATACAACTCAACCTCAATAATATAGAAGGACATCATGGAGGTTCTCATAAAGTAGGTTCTCACAAAACCTTAATTGTTCAAGGACTTTCTTAGGAGAAATATCTGTGTGAAAGAAAACAGGGAGGGAGCTGGGTAAAGCTACATCCATAATAAAATCACAAAGTAAATCTGAGCCTGAGAGAAAAGATGGAGAGCAGGTTGGTTAGCAGTATCCAGGACAGCCCTGCTGTCTGAGGGATGTTCGTTCGGCAAGGCTGTCAGAGAGTGCTTGAGCCAAAGTTGCCAATCAGGTGTCCTGTGTCTCCGAGCAACAGGCATACTCAGTATTCCTGCATTCTCCATCATTTCCAGGGAGAAGCCCATAGAACATGTGACCTGAGCTTAAATGAGGCTATGGGTGCATAGTTAGTTATCCTTCCTGTGGAGATGGGTCTGGGCACCTCATTCTCATGGCCACCATATCGTGGCCCTCCACCACCTTTATATATTTCTCTGTACAAGTCCAGAAACAGCTCCTCTATGGCTCCAGGCACCATTCTTTCTGAAGGAAAATTATGAAGAGGGAAGTTGGTGGGATAAATGAAAGTTCTTTTCACTGGAGTCAGAACTCTGGGTTGTGACTTACAGTCCTGCTTTCTCTCCCTCACTCTTCATTCTAAATTCTCTTCATCCTCAGTGATTCCCTCAGCAGATCCTAGGGGTTTGCCTTGTAGTCTAAACCAAGCCTTCATTCCTGAACCATGGAAACTCTTGATTAGCAGACCTTTCATGATCCAGGTTGTTGTTTCCTATGATTGTCTGTGTTTACAGTGGTTTAAGGAAGTCTTAGGAGTCATCCAAAGAATCACCCGAGTTTCACATACTTCCCTGACTCCATTGTGTAAGCAGCTCTGGTATATCATTCTGCTGATCAGAACCTCCTCCCAAGAAGACAGGTGAAAGGCCAACAAAAACAAAAAAAAAAATGCTCATCATCCCTAATCATTAGAGAAATACAAATCAAAATGATTTTGAGATATCACCTAATCCCTATGAGAATATCCCACATCACAAAGTTCCAGAGCTGCAGATGCTGATGTAAGTGTAGAGAGAGAAGTACACATTTACACACTGTTGGTGGAATTGAAAACTAATACAATCTCTATAAAAGAAGTATGGATAATTCTCAAAAAGCTAAAATTAGACCTTCCATTCAATCCCACAATCCCATTATTAAATATCTACCTGGAAAATAAACATCATTTTACCATAGGGACATTTGCCCTAGAATATTTATCACAGCTCAATTCACTTTTGCCAAGATGTGGAAACAACCCAAGAGCCCATCAACTCACAAATAGATAAATTACGGTAAATATATAACATGGAGTACTAGTCAGCCTTAAAGAAGGCTGGAAACTTTACATCTTTTGTATTTACATGGATGGATTTGGAGAATATCTTTCTAAGTAAAGTATCATGAGAAGGAAAAAGCATTCAATGTACTCAATATTAATATCAACTAGTAGATGAACAACTACATGACCACGCTAGAGAAAAACACAACTAAATTCAAGAAGGAGGATGGGGGAGGAGGGAGGGAGGAAAGGGGAGGAAGGATGGGGTTTGGTAAGCTCTCACCTAACAAGCACCATGTCGGTGTATATGGCACACCTCCTGAGTGAAGGGTTCAACTGTAACTTAGACTTTATCTAACAAACACAAACAATGTAACCTAATTATTTATACCCTTATATTAACTTGAAATAAAAGAAATATTCTTTGAAAAATATACTTATCATCTAAAAAATGGGACTCAATATTAGTCTCTGTCACTGAAACTTTGGGCATTTGATAGTAGCATTATTTAGATCAGCTTTTTGTGAGTAGGTGTAATGGTTAGTTTATAGATCACTTCATTGGGTTAAGGATGTCTAGTTAGCTGGTGAAACACATTCTGAGTTAGTTTATGAGAGTGTTCCTTGAAGAGATTAGTATTTGAATCAGTAGACTAAATAAAGTATACCCTCACCAGAGCTGGCTGGCATCACCTAATACATTAAGGGTCAAAATAGAACAAAAAGGTGGGAGAAGGGAAAATTCTTTCTTTTTTCTCCAACTTGGACATCTCTCTTTTCCTGATCTCTCATATTAAAGCTTCTATTTCTCAGGCCTTCCAATACTGGGCCTTATGCCAGCATTAATTCATCCTCCTTGGCCTCCACAATGATCTTAGACAATTCCCATAACAAATCTTCTATCTGTCTATCTATCTATCTATCTATCTATCTATCTATCTATCTATCTATCTATCTATCTATCTTATCTATCCATCCATCCATCCATCCATCCATCCATCCATCCATCCATCCATCATCTATCTCTCCAACATCTGTATATCTGTAATCTATCTGGTGAAAAATTTCTATCTGCTATCTTCTTTTCCTTCCTTCCTTCCTTCCTTCCTTCCTTCCTTCCTTCCTTCCTTCCTTCCTTCTTTTCTTTCTGTCTTTTTCTTTCTTCCTCTTCCTTCCTTCCTACCTTCCTTCCTTCCTTCCTTCCATCCATCCATCACCTATGTTTCTTATTGGTACTATTTCTATGAAGAACTCTGAATAAGACAGTGGGGGCCAATGTTGCTAGACTTTAGACTTTCCACTGTGGTCATTCATCTATGTGCCCATCTTGCAGGTTCTTTGGTGCCTGATAATGAAAGCTGGCCAGTGCCAATGTCATGAGTCTTATCTACTTGGTTTTTAGGTGCCTTTTTCCTGGTGGAAACTTTCTAATAGACACTGGGTGATACATAAATCTTCATATCTTGTGCCCTTACCATGTCCATCAATGTGACTGTCCCCTAGACAAATTGGTCTTTAATATTCCTGTTCTTTTTTCCTTATAGGCTGCTGAATAGAGGGTCAGGGCATTGGCCATTACCCATAAATCTGTATGTAGTCTTACCTTAGCTACTTCTCTTGCCACACAAACTAAATTGACCACGTACACTGTCTATAGTTCTACCAGTGGGAAGATTTTTTTTCACTCCATTGTTTTCTCAAGGGCAACCTTAAATGTGGTTATAATGTAGCCATACTCCATATTTTACTTGTTTTTACATCCTAAGGTAATCCAGTCATAAGTTAATCTCAGAATTTTTCCTTTCAGCTGTTGATATCAGAAACCCTGTATCACATAGGTGCAAACCAAGGGAGTGACCCTGGTGCAGCTGCAGTGCCCAATATGTGGTCTGCTCAGGTCCATCGCACTGTGTGCCTGGGTCTGCCTGATATGACTTGGTTGGTCCAACAGAACCCTGCTCAGAATGCATGGCTAGTGTGTTCCATGGTCAAGAGTTCTATCTTTAACAGAGCCCAGTGATACACAAGAGTTATTTCTCCAAGGATGAATTATTCTCTACACTGCCTGGTTTTACTCCAGAATTTCAAGGGTCTGCATTGTGATTCTTGTCATCTGGAGCTTGCCACAAATTCTTCATTGTACCTTTTTTATCACTGCATGGTCCTCAGTATATTCCAACACTATAGGACAGTGTTTTTCAACCTTTTTTATCTTACGGCACACTCAAACCCATAGTTAAACTTCCATAGCACACTTAAATTATGTTTATCAAAAAAAAAAAGAGTGAAAAAATACTTATGGTGTTTTGAATTTATTTTGAAATAATTTTATTAATTATCTTTAAAAATGTTCTCTGTACTCCGAAATCCTCTCTGTGCACACCAGTCAGCCTCGGCACACCAGTTGAAAATCATTGCTATTGTATAACCCAGTTGGGGCTGATTGCATCACAGTCTGGACTTGTTACAGGACCCTTTCTGACTCCTCCATATTTATTATTCTTAGTTAAAAATTTTAGGTAGTAAGCACAACCCTTGTTAGCTGCTCATCTTTCTCTTCTGATTGTAAGAACTCCAAGCTCTACTAACCATTTTCACAAGTCTCTGCAAGGTAAACCCCTATGTCCCCAACTTTTCCTATCCTTATGGGAAATTTTTATTACATAGAGGGAAGGGCCTTGTCACCATGGGTGTTAAACTGCCTAGCTCATTATCTGCTTCTGCTATCATCCCTGGAGAGAACTACTCGTGAGCTGCTTCCTTTTTTTTTTTTTTTTTTAATAATGACTGTTGTGTCCTTGGAACCAGCACATTCATGATGTCATCAGTGAAAAGTATCTCCTCCTGAACCTTCTGGCCTTATGTAACATGTCCATTCAACACCCTCACTTCCCTCAGTGTCATTAGTCCTCCCTTCACCATCTGCCAGGACATCACTTTTCTGGCAGGGAGCGTTGGCCGTCACTTTTATAGACCTTTCAAAGCTATCTGAGCAGCTAGTATTTCCTACCCCCTTAGATTCCTTGCTAGGATGTTACACTCATGCCTTTAGAACGTTCATCTAAAGTGATTGCTTGTCTGGGTTTAAATTCTGATCAAACACCCTTATTATTCAATCCAAATAGTCTTTTTGTTTATGCCTGTGTACAACAGCTAGTTCTTGTATATATTTTAGTATAGTCTCTTTCCTCCCTTATCAGGCCTAGCACATCCTCAGCTTACTATGCTATGATTTAACCCTGGTTATATTCTGGAAGGCAGAGAGGAGGTGGGGGCAGCTTCTGAGGCAGGGGTGGAGTGTCTGCTAACTGTGTGAGGAGCGTCTTCTGCAGTGGCTTTTTCCAGCCCAGCAGAAGCTCCAGCCCTCACTAAGGAAAGATAAGCCACCTGGGCAAGCCCAGAGAGTCCAAGGGCAGGGTCATCCATTCAAATTACACTGCCCCACTTTTCAGGATCTTAGGTTTTCCCTACTGGGACCCTCATCTTTATATAACAGTCCTGTCTTAGCTGAGCATTTAAGCATCTCTGGAGCTCTGTGACTCTGACAATAATCTTTAGCCTGTCACTTAACTGTGTTTATCCTTCTACTACAGGTGATAAGAGGCTCTTTGTAAGGTACAACTGAGACTTTCTGGTTCACACACTAAGCCATAAACTGCTTGTTAACAGCCATCAGTCTCTCATTATCCCTCTAAAGGGCATCCTCCTCTGCTGTCTTTGTAGGCACTGTTTCCCTCCCGGTTTGGTTTGCAACAGAATCATTACACCTGCCGTAGCATTTTGCTTCACAAACACATTTTCCTACGGCCCTGTTGGTGAAATCTTCAGCAGTTGAGCCACCACATTGTGCTAAAGATCACCCATCCCCCACATATTAAACAGGATATTGTCCTTTTAACCTACCCAAGTCTGATAAATCTGTATCTTACAGTTTATTCACTCAGATCAATTTCAGTACCACTTGCCTTGTTCTCCTAGAAATAAATCCAAGATAGATTTAATACGCAAATATTTTAGTAGAGAAAACCCCTCTGAGATATAAAATGGTGAGAAAGTCTGATAAGGCTAGAAGAACCTTCAAGCAACAATCTGAATAAGGCCGGGTTGGTGGCTTAGTCCAGGCGTTCTCAAACCATGGCCCGTGGGCCACATGCAGCCTGCCTAGGACATTTATCTGACCTGCTGGGTGTTTTTGCCACCACTGCCTGTCGGCTGCTTAGCAGCCGACTCATCCTGGGGCCCACAACAGTCTGAGGGACAGTGAACTGGCCCCCTGTTTAAAAACTTTGAGGACCCCTGGGTAGCCCATAATCCAAGCACTCTGGGAGGCTGAGGCAGGTGGCCTGCCTGAGCTCAGGAGTTTGAGATAGCCTGTACAAGTGTGAGACCTTGTCTCTACTAAAAGTAAAAAATCTAGCTTGGCATTGTGATGGGCGCCTGTAGTTCCAGCTACTTGGGAAGCTGAGGCAAGAGGATTGCTTGATCCCAAGCGTCAACGTTGCTATGTGCTATGATGCCACAACAATCTACCCAGGGCAACAGAATGAGATCCTGTCTCAGAAAAAAACAAAATAAAACAAAAAAGCAACAGTCCAAATGAAAGATGGGGAAATGAAAGATGCCCTTGACATTGATGCTTCCCAAGGATGTTTGAACAGGGCCTTCAAGGAGTCTTCAAGCCAAAGTCAGCCATCAGAGGAGTCCCCTGTCTCCCAGGGATTGGCATCACTTAATATCCTGCCATGCTCCGTGTATAGCAGAGAGCAGCTCATGGGCTCAGTGCAAAGGCCACACTAGATTTCCCAGCACAGCAGCTGGGCTCCTGGATAGCTGCACTGTCCCAGAGGGAGGTAAACATTGCCCATAGTCACGGCTTTCACACAGAGAAAAGCTTTTACTTCCAAAGTTCTTTCCCATTCTGCCTCCATATTTTGTGTATTTTAATTTATAACTTTAGGAATTATTTTACTATTATTTCTATTAATATAAATGTATGGAAATAGCAAGGGATTCCCAGTAAGGAGGACCTGAGTTATATTACTATTATATTACCAAATGACTTTAACTTGGCACATTAGATGACATCTCTGGTTTCCAATTTTCCCATTAAAAAAAAATACGCAGGTCTCTAGCTTGTGTTGAGAAGAAATGAAACTAGTTTGTAATGGAACATAATGTTTGATACTAATTTATTTGTTGATTGTCTCTTTTCTTTTCCTGCTTCCCCAAGTTCATGAGCCTTCCACTCAAATGTAAGATCTATGAGTCTGAGAGGCATTTCTGAATTGTTCTCTGCTGTAGTGCTAGCACCAGCATGATACCTGACACATAGTAGGCACTAAAACAATATTCATTAAATATGTGAATTAACTTGGTTAGTTCAGTATTGAGACATAGTAGGTCTCCAATATATGAAATTTCTCTTCTTCCACTTAGTTTGAATAAGTACTTTTTTTAAACTTTTTTTTTAATTAAATCATATCTGTGTACATTAATGCTATCATGGGTACAGAGTGCTGTTGCTATATATAATTTGAAATATTTTCATCCAACTGGTTAACATAGCCTTTACGTCCTTTTCTTAGTTATTGTGTTACGACATTTATATTCCACATTTAGAGAGATTCACACGTACCCTTATAGGAACCATAGGTGTAATCCCACCAATCACCCTCCCTTTACCCATCTTCCCCCCTCCTCTCTCTTCCCTCTCCCCTCTCCCCATATTCCTGGGCTAAAATTGGGTTATAGTTTTCCTATGAAAGCTATAAATTAGTTTTATAGTAGTACATTGGATATTTTTTCATCTATTCTTTAGATACTTTTGCTAAGAAGAGTATTTTCCAGCTCCATCCATGTAAACATGAAGGAGGTAAAGTCTCCATCTTTCTTTATGGCTGCAAATCAAAACTACTTTGAAATATCATCTAACACCAGTAACATTAGCCCATATCACAAAATGCCAAAATCACAGATGCTGACGTGGTTGTGGAGAAAAGGGAACACTTCTACACTGCTGGTGGGATTGCAAACTACTATGTTCCTTTTGGAAAGACATCTGGAGAACACTTAAAGAACTAAAAATAGACCTTCCATTTGATCCTATAATTCCTCTACTAGGTATATATCCAGAGGACCAAAAATCACACTACAAAGTACAAGTACTTTTTTTACTGTGTTTTTATATTGCTTCCTATGCAGAAGCCAAGAAAGACTTTCCTGATAAAAAAGTTTTCAGGAAAATAGTGAAACAGATCTTCATGATGGCCAAAGATTTCTGTGACTTTTTGAGCAGGGATGTGAAAGACATGGCTATGGATAAACCATAGGGAACTGTTTGGGGGATTATTTTAAATTTTAATCATTTTATAACTAAAAATAAAGCTTATTATTGACATAGAATATCTTATTTCAATGCATATTGTTGATTTGCTCCACCATCTAACAAGTGTTTACTGTATTCTAGGTAGTATATGCTAGACTTAGAAACATGCGCACATTTTAGAAGGGAAGTTGGCTCTGTTTCTGGCAAGCTTTTTTAAATAGTAAACTAGAAAGAGACAAGTCATTATTAGAATTCCATTCTTGACACAGAATTCTCCTTTATTTGATACAAGTGTATGTTATCATGCCTGGCCTGCCAGCATGCCCAAGGCCCTAGATTTTCAAAGGGCTGTGAACTTCCTTTCAGTAGTATACCAGGGCACAAGAGCACATCTTAGCAATAGTAAACAAGTTCCTATCAAGTGTGTGCTCTAATATAGAGTTTGGGCAGAAAGAAAATCAGCCTAGCATTGTAGATTGTGAACCCACTGAGCAGGGACCGTGTCTAATTCTGTGTTCAGCACTTGATTTTTAAATGAAAGAAAAAAAAGAAACAATTTCATCTCTGACTATTGGAGTTTCTCATTTGAAGAAAAATAACTTTTTCCCAGAACTTAGTAGAAGACTACACAGTAGGAGTTTGGAACTTATTTTAAAACATATGAGTATTATGTAATAACTATTTTGTCAGTTTCTTGATGGTTTAACAAGTTTAATACCTTCTCTGAATTACATAATGAATGTTATTAATATTTTTATTCATCTTAAAAATTAATAATGGACAAATGTACTTTGGAAATGTAAACTGAATTTGTTAATTTAAACTTTGGAACTTATTTAAAAAGGAATACTTTTAAAAATTCTTTACTAATAATATGTAAAGGAAAAGTAATGAATCTATAGGATTGTCCTATTTTTCAAACTTTTTTCTCAGGATAGCACATTTTTATTAAACTAGGTTTTCAAAAGTTATACTTAAAAAAGGCAACATTTAATTGCTGAGTGTGTACCACTGTGTGCATATACAGAACTCTCTTTCTCCTTTAGCTTATTCATAGACATTATGTTGTTTCTAGCCACAGCTGTGTTTTTAACCAATTCAGGCACCATGATTATTTGCATGCATGTCCTTCTGTCCATATACTTTCATTTCTTCTAAATAAATATTTAGGCATGGAATTGCTGGATTATACGGTAAGATCTATGTTATTTGTTTAACTTTATAGAAATTTAAAATTGTTTCCTAAAGTGTCTGAACTATCATACATTCCCATTGGCAATGTATTGTGAGTGTCTCTGCTTCCTCACCAGCACTCAATAATTATAAATCCTTTAATTTTTAACAATTTTAAAGTATATGTAATGGCAGACCATACTGATAACATGCAACAACATGTTAAGATAAATCTTAAACACTTTGTGGTGCATGAAATAAATCATTTACAAAAAAAAGCATATACTATATTATGTCATTCATATGAAATTCTAGAAGGAAAATCTAGCCTGTAGTGACCGCAAACATATCAGCAGCTGTTTGGTGCCAGGAGTAAGGCTAAGTATTGCCCGCAGAGCAGCACAGTGAAGGGAACTTTGGAGGATCATGGAAATAGTCTGCATTTTTATTACAATAGTGTTGCATTTGTATATATTTGGCAGAATTCACCAAACCATAGACTTAAAATTGGTGGATTTAGTTGTATGTAGATTGTGTATCACTAAAATTGATATAAAAAATAACATCAAATCTGCTTTTGATTATTAACAAAAACCTGTTTGTTAGACATGTTAAAAAAAAAACAAAACATACCTATTTGACATTTCTAGCTATAGAAGGCATTCTAGGCAAGTGAAATAAGGTTACAAGCAAGGCAGAAAGTCAAGGTTCTTTCCTTCCAGGGAAGCAGGTCTGTAGAAGCTGGCTGAATGTCTTGCATTCTGTCCGACTCTGTCAAGTCCTGACACCTTATCAGATGGTCCGCTGGGTCAGGAGTGGATATTTCTAGTTTACCAAAATCTGAATATTTGTTAATGACAGTTAAATTAACACATATTATTTGTAAAAAAGCAACGCAGGGGAAGAGAGCACCCATCCCCGCACCACCTAAAGGCAATTATTGTTCCTATTTTGAAGTCTTTCTTAATTTTAATGCAGTTTTTACATGTCTCAGATAATATGGTAAGTGCTATTTTGTAAGTGCATTTTCACTCAATATTAAATCATTAGCATTTTCCCAAGTCATTAAACATTCTATAAACATCATTTTAATAACTGCATAATAGCTTATTATATGCCCATGCCATCGTTAAATATCGCTCTTTTAATGTCATTTAGAAATTTTTTTTCCAAACAGCAGACACATTGCCTGGCCAAACGAAAGTTCTCCAGAAATTTTGTTGAATGAACGAACGAGGCATAAACACTGTTGTGAAGAACGTCTTTCGGTCACAATCTTTATATTTTGTGATAAATGTTAAGATAAATTCCCAGAAGTAAACGTCTGTGATAAACACGTAAAAACCAGTTAAAGGCACTTGATTCAGCTGTGAAAGCTTTTATCGTCAAAGAAAAGACAAAAATGATTCTGTATATGGGTTTTCCAAAGTTAACTAAGGCACTTTTTAAAATAATTAAATGCATTTTAGAGAGTTCTGGTCCATTTTCAAGGAGTTCTTTTAATAATATGATCAATTAGAGGCAAAATCCTGCTCCTCTTCCTTTCTCTCTCTCTCTTTTCTGTTTTAAAAAAATAACCTCGTGGTGGCCCTGTCTCTAGAGCATCTTGGTTTTAGAGGGCTTCTGATCCTTTCACTTTTCTTTTAGTCCAGTTTCTAAATTTAAGACTTTTGCCTTAATTGTAGCTTCTCCTCCTATGTTTTGCCACTCATGCCCTCTTCCAATAGTCTTTTTGTGATATTCGTGCCATTCTGACATTTACTGAATAGCAAATGCCATGAAAACACACAGCTTCTCTGCGGTGGTGGTGGTGGAAGAATTCACACATTTGCTTGGTGCCCTGCCCTGCGTCAATCCTCTCAGGCTAATTTTCCCCATGCAGCTTCAGTCAGAGCCTGGGATCCCTTTGGTGCTCATCTCTCCTTGCACGTTGACTCCCTCTGAGTCCAACACTCCATTGCCCAAAGGAGCTGCTCTTGGGCCTCAGTGAAGACGTTTCAGGCTTTGCTCTTCAAGCTGGATGTACAGGTGGGAGTGGCGCCTTAGAACCTGGCGCTGTGGCCAGCGGTTGTCCCAATGCTGGCCCTGTCTTCCAGCCTGTTCTGCTTCTGATTTCTGCACTTAGTATGTGTGGTCCAGCTCTTTATCCTGTGACAAGGACGTGGAGCTGGGAGAAAGATCTTCCGCTGCGAGCACATTCCACCTTTGAAAGGCTCTTGGTTCCTTTCTGGCATTTTCAAGTTTCTCCACTTCCAGATCTCTTTATTCACAGCTTGGGGGCAGCTGCTTAACATAAAAATATTGTGATTTGTTTTCAGGCTATTATTACCAGGAAAGCTGGGAAAGAATTAATTTTTAAAATACCAATTAGAGAATTAGATAGTGTCATATACCTTAGGTAGGCCATGTGCAAACCTTAAATCCCTATCAGTAGGAGCCAAATAACTAACTAGCGTGCTTTCTTTTAGTTTAGCTTTCCTAAGAACTAAGTCCATAGTCCACATACATAGCTTGGGTGGCTTTGCCAAGACGTGTTTAGAAAAAATAAATGATTGGAGCAGCTCAAATGATTAAGTGACAATATCTCCACAGTTCATATACATTTCAATTTAGGAAGGCACATTTATTCTTCCACTTTTTTTGAGTAGAGTTCAGTAACTTTCTATTTTATTGAATGTTAACATTTTTATGTAGATTTGTAAAACCTGTAAGAAAAAATTAAAATTGCATAAAATTAAACTGCATTAAAATTGAGGTAAAGAAGGCTGAATGGTTTTTCAGAAAGGTTCAAATGTGTCACAGGGTCACCCTGATAACATCGACAGGGCACAAAGCTGTGATATTTTGAAACCACGTTTAAAGCTTTTTGGACTAGCTAATACCACTCTTCAATTTTAAAAATGCTTTTCTCTTCATTGGGGTGAAAGAGAAAATACAAGTGGTTAGCCACACGTGTGGCGAAATTCCCCTGGCAGCTGCCTCTTTTCTTTTCTCTCTTTTTTTTCTCCCTTCGTTTTTTCCTCCCCTCTTCTTTGCTCCCCTCCTCTCCTGTTTTGTTTTGTTTTGTTTTTTTCTTTATTTTGTGGAGGTACAAATGCTTTTGGTTACATGAATGGCTTTCATACAGTTTGGGTAAAAGTTGGAAGTGTGCCCATCACCCACGCAATGTGCATTACACCAATTAGGTGTGATTTTACACATTGCCCCCCCCCAACACTCGGTTTTTGTGGAGTTTTACTACCTACCACGTGTGCACATGAATATTGATGGTTAGTTCCAGTGTAATGGGCGGTACAGGTGCTGTTTGTTTTTTCATTCTTGCAATACTTTGCTTAGAATACTGGTCTCCAGTTTCATCCACATTGTTACAAACGGTGTTGGTCACCATTTTTTTCCCTTATGGCTGAGTGGGACCCCAAGGTATATACATACCACATTTTATTATCCACTCATGTACTAGGGGCACTTAGGCTGATACCACATCTTTGCCACTGTGAATTGTGTTGCAGTAAACATTACAGTGCACACGTCTTTTTGATAAAATGACATTTTTGCTTTGAGTACACACCCAATAGTGGGATTGCTGGATCAAATGGCAGGTTGACTTTTAGTTTGGGTTGTATTTCCGTACTGTTTTACCACCGAGGAGGTACTAGTTTGCAGTCCCACTGGCAGTGTATGAGCATTCTTTTCTCTCCACATCCACACTAGGGATTTTTTTGATAAAAGCCATTCTCACTTAAGTTAGGAAATATCTTACTATGGCTTGGATTTGCGTTTCCCTGACCATTAGAGACACTGAACATTTGGTCATGTTTACTGGTCATTAGTCTGTCTTATTTTGAAAAGCCTCTGTTCATGGCTCTTGCCACTTTTTATGGGGTTGTTTGATTTTTTCCTTATTGATTTGAGTTATTTATAGATTCTGGTTATTAGCCCTTTATCAGATGTATGCATCTAAATATTTTCTCCCATTATATTCTCTTTATTGATTCCTTGGCTGTGCACAACTTTTTAATTTAGTAGAGTCTCATTTGCTAACTCTTGTTCTTGCTGATTGCCTTTTATGGGTCTTCTTCATAAATTATTTGCCCATGCCAGTGACTATAGGATTTTTTACATTTTCTTCTAAAATCCTTATAGTATAGTTTCATAGTTTAGGTTTAAGTTTATTATCCACCATGAATTAATTTTGGTAAGTGATGAGAGGTGCGAATCTTGATCTCCTCCACGTGACTATCCTATTTTCCCAGCACCTTTTGTTGAATAGGGATTCTTTTCCTCAGTGTATGTTATCGCCTGCTTTGTCAGATGGCAATATGAGGATGGCTTTACATCTGCGATGGCTTTACATCTTGCTTTCTGATCCATTGGTCTATGTCTCTGTTCTTGTGACAGTACCATGCTGTTTTGACTACAATAACCTTATAGCATAGCTTGAAGTCTGGTAAAATGATTCCTCCCAATTTGTGCTTTATTATTTTTTATTAAATCATAACTTTGTACATTGGTGCATTTATAGGGTTCGGGGTACTGCTTCGATATACAAAGTTAAATGCTTACATTGAACTAAGTAACACATCCATCACAATTATACTCGTTTCTTAATAGTTTTGAAATGTACCATTGCATCACGCACATTAGGTGAGGTCCCCTCAAATGCCCTCCCTCCTCCCACATTCCCCCTTCCCTCTCCTCTCTTTCCTCTTCCCTTCTACTGTAGTTACATTTTGCCATTCATATGAGTGTTTAGGTGATTATATATTGATTTCATAGTAGTATGAGTACATTGGATACTTTTTTTTCCTATAAAGACTCTTTTCTGGTTCCATATGAAGTGTAGAACTGTTTTTTCTGGATCTTTGAAAAATGATGTAGGTATGTTAATGGGGATTGCCTTCAATCTTATATGGCTTTGGGTAGTATATATATTTTAACAGTGTTGATTCTGACATCCATGAGCATGATAGAGTTTTCCATTTGTTCATCTCCCCTGTGATTTCCTTCCTCAGTAATTTGTAGTTACTGTAGTTACTCAATTTGTACCACTCTTGAGGTATTTTACCTCCTGGGTTGAATATATTCCTAAGTATTTGATTTTCTATGTTACTATTGTGAACGGTATTGAGTCTTTGATTTGATTCTAGGCTTGATTGCTGTTGGTGTATAGGAATGCTATTCCTTTGTGTATATAGATTTTGGAACCTGAGACCCTGCTAAATTTATTTATCCATCTCAGGGGTCTCTTGGCAGAACCTTTGGGGTTTTCTAGATATAAGGTCATATTATCAGCAGGATGATAGTTTATTTCTTCTATCCCTGTTTAGATATACTTGATATTTTTCTCTTGTCTGATTGCTCTGGCTGGGACTTCCAGCACTATGTTGAATAGAAGTGGTGACAGTGGGCAGTCTTGACTAGTTCCAGATCTAAATGAGAATGCCTTCAATTTTTCTCCATTCAGTTTGATGTTGGCTGTGGGTTTGTTTTATATGGAGTTAACATTTTGAAGAATGTTCCATCTATGCTTATTTTGTTAAGAGTTCTTGTCATAAAAGGATGCTGAATTTGGTCAAATACTCTCTCTGTGCCTATTGAGATGCTTATATTGTCTTTGATTTTGGTGAACTACATTTATAGATTTGCATTATGTCAAACCCTCCTTGTATCCCTGTGGATAAAGTCCACATGGCTGGATTTTTAAAATTTTTTTTATTAAATCATAGCTGTGTACACAATTAATGGATTATTTTTTGATGTGTTTCTGAATTCATTTTGCTGGAAATTTATTGAAAATTTTTGCATCTTTGTTCATAAGGGAAATTGGTCTATAGTTTTCTTTTGTGTTACATCCTTTCCTGACATGGTATCATGGTGATACTGGCTTCACAGAACAAGTTAGAGAGGATTCCTTCCTTCTCGATGTTGTGAAATAATTTCTGCATTATAGGTACAATTTCCTAATAATTTCCTCTTTATAGGTCTGGTAAAATTCCGTTGTGAAACCACTTGTCCCCAAATTTTTTTTCATTGGAAGGTTTTTTTATTGCTGCTTCAATTTTGTTATTTGAGATTGGTCTGTTTAGGAATTCTAATTCTTCCTCTTTGAACTTAGGGACGTTGTGATACACACTGAATTAATCCCTTCTAGCTCGACAACATGGGAAATACTTATTGTTTCTGGATTTTAGAAAGACTGGGATAAAAACCTATAACATTCTGAAATTAAGACACAAACAATTATTTTGGGTTAATGCTTGGGTCATTTTATTATAAATTCTTACTTCTGTCAAAAGATACATAGACTATACCTTATGGACCATGAAATATCTTATTTTGTTCAGTATACTTACTTTGTTATTCCTACATTAAGTTTCACTTTTTCATTTGATTTCTTTTATATTTTTCTCTTTTTATTTTTCTGATTTCTGCTTCTCCACTTTTCCTTCTTTCTAAGTCATTTATACCCTGAAACACACATGTATGCACAACACAAACACAATTAGACTTCCTTCTTTAAATAACAGAGAAAATTTTATATAATATTTTGAGATTTTTATCTTCAAGGTATGTCTGAAGGGATGAACATTGAGAACACTTTGATATATTCCTTGAAAAACAGCTGTAAAACATCTTTCTATTTGGTGCATAACACACAAAATTAAAATATTCCTTTCTTTCTGTATTTTAAAATTCCTTTTAAAGTTGCAATCCTTTATAAAGACGCCATTAGAAAGCAATAAGTGACTTTAATTCTGTAAAATATAATTAAGAGTAGATATTTCAGTAGATGCTCCTAATAATATAGAGAGCTTTTGTGGTCTGAAACCTAGTATTGTGGAATATTTGAGAAGACAATTGGGAGTTAATTTATAAAGTATTGAGTTTAAAATCACTAGAGCATATTCCATTGGTAAAATAGTATCAGAACAAATGAAAAAATTAAAGTGTATACTACATATCGAGATACAAATGTCAGTTAAAAGAAATATCACAATGCACTGTGATGAAATGGTAATGTTTTGAATATCTATTGGTATAGTCTGCTAATTTAAAAATTCTGTTTTTTATAAATGGAATAGACACATTTAATCTGCATCTGTCACATTCAGACTTGAACAGCTGTGATTGTACTCTTTTCATAAGTCTAAAGAAATGTTGTACAGATCAATTTGTAAGCTTGCTTTTTTCTGATAAAATAAAATACACCAACTTTTATCAGTTTCTACATGTTTCTTTGTTCTATATTTTTAGGCTAAACTTTCCTACATAATTAAGAATTTGTAGTTTTGGCATTGCCAAAAACCACATCTGTACTGAAATCAATTGTCTGTGTTTGGTAAGTGGGGCAGAAAATATTTTATAAATATATTTTATCTGGAGTAGACTCCTACTACAGATAGGAGTGTGAGTGTTTGATACATTTTATCGAAGATTCTTTACAAATTTCTAGGCAACACTTCAGATTATTTTCCCCAAACTGTGTTGTATTTTGGCCACAGATAGGGAACTTAAATTTGTGAATATGTTTAATTTATGGTACTCAAAACCAAGAAAGCTGCTTTTCTGCCATTCTTAAATAAAAGATAGGTAAGACTAACAGTACATGCCTTTCTATAATATATTTAAATTGGGCGCTTTAACTTTTCATCAAAGTTGAGGTCAAAGCAAAATAGTTCTAATTAATTATAAAAAAAGAAACCATACCTCTTCATTATATTTCTTTCATCACTTTATTTTATAAAGAATAGGAATTAGGAAGTTCTAGGACATTTTTATCTAAGCCGTTTATTTCATTTTCCTTGGATAATAAGAATTCCCAAACAACAAAGTATTCTGTGGTTGTGCAGGTGATCCTTGGTGTGTCAGTTTTCTCTTTAGCATATTCTGCTAATGACCTTTTTGCCTAATAACTGAATAATATGTAAATAAAAGTGTGCCACGGGCAGTGCCTGTGGCTCAAAGGAGTAAGGAGCTGGCCACATATGCCGGAGGTGGCAGGTTCAAACCCAGCCCCGGCCAAAAACTGCAAAAAAAGTGAGTCACAATATTAAGTTCCCTGATAATATGTATTTACAATACTTAAAACATGTCTGAATATTGTCACCTATTCATTCATTAACAGAAATGCTAACAAAACAGTAGGCCACTGAAGGAAGACGATTAAGAGAGAAGGTAGAGGAATTACTACAAGATCAGGATACAAAATAAAGAAAACAAAAAGTAGAGAAACAAAAAGGATGACAAAATGTAAAATAAAGACTGGAGTGCTGACTATTCATTCAATAAGTATCGGTGATGTGCGACTATGTTCTAGATACTGATCTATTTCTAGGATTTGCCACTAACCACTTTACATTGAAATATAATTTTTTGATATTCAAATTGTTCTGATAAATATTTCTATGATATTGAAACAATGGCTATTTATTGTACAACATATCTGATATTTTAAAAGTTTAAAGAGAAAATATTTCAAAATCTTTACTTACATCTTTGAATAAGAGGCATTGTTACTACTTAGCATTTTTTGAGCATATGTGTATATATTATGATTGTTGAATTGCATTTCAATGTTGAGCTATATATTCTGCTTATATAAAGTTAACAATATTTTGTGGGGCTTTTAAATTATTTTAAATATTTAAAACATAATTTTTAATGTCTATAATATTTCAACAAATGTACATATGTGCTAAAGTCTATTTAAACCTTTTCTTACGACTCAGTGCCAGTGGTTATGGCATCAGCCACATACATGGAGGCTTGCAGGTTTGAACCCAGCCCGGGCCAGCTAAGCAACAATGAGAATTGCAACAGAAAAATAGCTGAGTGTTGTGGCGGGCGCCTATAGTCCCAGCTACTTGGGAGGCTGAGGCAAGAGAATTGCTGAAGCCCAAGAGTGTGAGGTTGCTGTGAGCTGTGTCACCATGGCACTCTACCCAGGGTGATAGCTTGAGACTTTGTCTCAAAAAAATAAATAAAAAATAAAAAAAAAACAACAAATAAACCTTTTCATACTCTTGGGTATTTGATTTACATTTGCAGTGCTTTTTTGTTTTGTTTTGTTTTGTTGTTGTTGTGACAATGAATCTTCCTGTTTATAAATCTTTGGTGTGCTTCAACATCCTTTCATAATATAATTTTTAACAGTTTTACTATGACTACAAAACGACATTCAGCAAAATTATTTCAATTTAAATGTCTACTAGTAGTTTGAGTTTATATCTAATTCTTAATTCCCTCTCACGCTCACTCCATAGTGAGGCACAGCGGTAAAACAAAAGGCGATTCTAGAAAAAAGTTTGCCGATAAAATGGACAAAAAGTATTTTGCTTTAATTTCCATTTCTTTGACTACACATGTGTTTGAATACATTCATATCTTTATTATGCATTTGTATTCCTCCTCATATTGTAATAGTTCTATTGAATGACTAGTCTTTTGCCATGGACTATTAATGACTTATTATCTTTTCATACTATAAATTTTCTTTTATATTCCTACAAACTTTCCCAAATATTATTTGTCTTTTTCTTTTTTTTTTTTTTTCCGTTTTTGGCTGTGGCTAGGTTTGAATGCTCCACCTCTGGCATATGGGGCCTGTGCCCTACTCCTTTGGGCCACAGACGCCACCCAATCTTTTCATTTTTTATTTATATCTTTGTCTTACTGAATTTTGACCAAAGATTTGAAGCTTTTAATCATGATTTCTTTATTTGTGCTTATGTTTCAAGTTAATTCCTATCTAGAGAATAGAAAGGCAAAATGATAGAATTTTCTTCTAATTTTTATTTTATCTTTTTTTTTTTTTTTTTGAGACAGAGCCTAAAGCTTTCCCCCTGGGTAGAGTACCATGGCATTAAAGCTCACAGCAACCTCCAACTCCTGGGCTCAAGCGAGTCTCCTGCCTCCGCCTCCCAAGTAGCTGGGACCACAGGCGCCCGCCACAACGCCCAGCTATTTTTTGGTTGCAGCCGTCATTGTTGTTTGGCGGGTCCGGGCTGGAGATTTGAACCCACCACCTTAGGTGTACGTGGCTGGTGCCTTAGCCGGTTGAGCTATAGGCGCTGAGCCTTCAGTGGGGCTCTTAATAAATGTGGGGTGGGGTCATCTCATCACACCCTTGTAATTTTTCTGCCTTTGTTAGCATACGCTCACATGCACACTTGCACACATGTGCTGCTCCCTCACATGCCATTTCGCCATCTCAGACCCCAGCTGGTCCTGACAGTGGTGAGTCCAGTGTGAGCAGTGAGCAGGCATTCCTGGGGGCACGTGGGCTGTGTGAGTTACCTCAGGTGGACACAGTTTGGACGGCTGCAGGGTTGCAAGGCCTTGCCCAGCCTGGTGTGGGTCTGAGTGTGGCTTGTGGGGCTGGAGCGGCCCCTGCTGAGTGTCCTGCGCACTGTGCCACTCTCCTCTCGGGTTGCCTTTTTATTTCATTTTTGCTGAAGTCTTTTTTTTTTTTTTTTTTTTTTTTGAGACAGAGCCTCAAGCTGTCCCCCTGGGTAGAGTGCCGTGGCATTACAGCTCACAGCAACCTCCAACTTCCTGGGCTCAAGCGAGTCTCTTGCCTCTGCCTCCCAAGTAGCTGG
>CAUYTI010069182.1:0-17919 GCA_963575145.1 Galago senegalensis | reverse complement strand
TTTTCAGCTACTGTCTTTCTTACAAGGAGCTCAGTGAGTGCCTCTTGTACTGTCTTGCCTTTAGTCTGTCATAGGAGGGTGGCACTGGCTCAAGTTGGATATTGCAGTGTACTTCCTGCAGCTGAGGGACTATACATTCCTTACCTACACTTTTTATCTGAAACAATCAGAGAGACTTGATTGGACACAGTATGGTCCTTACCTATAGGGATTTGGCCAGGCACAGTGACAGTGGCTCATGCCTATAATCCTAGCAATTCTGGGATGTGAAGGTGCAAGGACTGCTTGAGCTCAGACAGAGTAAGCAAGACCCTGTCTCTACTAAAAATAAAAAGATGAGCTGGATGTCAACGTGTGTGCCTGTAGTCACAGCTAGCTACTCTGGAAGCTGAGGCAGGTGGATCACTTGAGCCCAAGAGTTTGAGGTTTCTTTGAGCTATGATGCTGCCATTGCACTTTAGCCAAGGTGACAGAGTGAGACTATATACAAAAAAGAAAAAAAAAAAAGATTGTAGGGACTTATCAGAATATACTATATGAGATACTGCTTTAAGTGAGAAAACTGTGATGGAGAACATAGATAAGAAAAACAAGATGAAGCCTAAAGTAAAGGCAGTACTTAGAAAGCATTCTTTCTAAGATATTGTGGGCTCTGCTATAATTTGATTTGACCTTCCTAGCTGCCAGTGTGAAGAGGGAAATAGGTTGAGTAGTATGCTCTGGTAACCATGCAGTGTTCTAGAAAAGCATGGCTGGCTATTCCTGGTTTTGATGCCTGCGAAGAGCTTATCTAGTGGGAGATGTTGGGAACAATGGTGGCCTCTTAACAGGGTTTCAGAGTGTCCAGCCCCTTGCTAGTCTGCTGTACCAGGGTGATGCTGCCTGGGGGACAGATTCCTCTTGGCTGCTGAGACCTGGCAGACAGGTTCTAGGTCACTTCCTGAAAGGAATTCTCAGGAAGGCTTGGTGTGATCATAGTTTGCTGTCAGTCACTGTGCTTTCAATATGACCTTTTAAAACATGCTTTTCCCTTTTTGACTTTAGAACATGAGCGGCTACGCAAGTACCACTGAAGAAGGGCCCATGGGGGGTGCCTTCTGCATGCCTGACCTTGACCTCCTTGGCCCAGCATCTTCTGTGAGGAACTCAATCATAATTGAATCTTTTCACATCCTAGTGAGAATTAACCTCCAAATAAAAGATGACTGGTAAAAAATAAAAATAAAAATAAATGTTTAAAACATAAGAAAATACTATGAGAGTTTTACTACAATAAATTTGAAAACACAGATGAAATGGACAAGTTCTGTGAAAGACACAAACTACAAAGGCAGACTGAATAAAAATTAGACAACCTAAATATACTATACCTATTTAAAAAGTTGAATTTGTAGTTTAAAACATTTCCCCAAAGAAAACTGCAAGTCCAGATGGCTTGACTAGGGAATTCAACCAAATACTTAAGAAAGAAATAATAATAGCTCTACCAAACTCTTTCAGAAAATTGAAGATGAACAAATTGTTCTCTACCCATTCTATGAAAATAGTATTACTCTGACATCAAAACTAGGCAAAGATGTCTCAAGAAAAGCAAACTGAAAACCAGTATCAGTAAGAAACATATATATAAAAAGTCTTAACAGAACTTTAGCAAAAAAACAATATATAAAACCAATAATCAAGATCCAGTGGGTTAATCTCCAGAATGTAAGGTTGATTTAGATTTAACATTTGAACAATCAATGTAATTCACCATATTAAAAGACTTTCTGAAAGCCATATGATCACAATACACACATAGATACAGAAAAGCATTTGAGAAAGTGCAACATTCATTTTTAGTAACAACAACAAAAAATCAGCAAACTAGGAATTGAATGGAACTTACTTCACCTAACAAAGAGCAACTATGAAAATCCTACAGCAGGCCAGGCATGGTGGCTCACACCTATAATCCTAGCACTTTGGGAGACCAAGGAGGGAAGATCACTTAAGCCCAGGAATTTAAAGTTTTAGGGAGCTATGGTGATGCCCTGCACTCTAGCCCAGGCAACAGTGAGAGACGCTCCCACCCCTCAAAAAAAAAAAAAGCCTATAGGAAACATCATTCTTAATGGTGAAAGACTGAATGCTGTCTCCTTAAGATTGAGGAATAAAGCAAGTGTATGTGCTAAATTACTTCTCACCACTGGTTCTAGCCAGTACAACTGGGCAAGACAAAGAAAAGCATCCAGATTGGAAGGAAGATGTTAAAACTCAGGAAACCTGTATATCAAATCTATAAAAACAACTGCTAAAACTGATAAGTGAGTTTAGTGATGTTGCAGGACACAAAGTTAATGTGCAAAAATCAATTCCATTTCCATTCACAAGCAATAATCAAAACTTAAAATAAAAATACCATTTTAAATAGCATCAAAACCATCAAATACTTAGAAGTAAATCTGACGAAAAATATGCAAAACCTATAACTACACTAAAAACTACAAAATATTTTTAAGAAAAATGAAAGACAACCTACATAAAGATATCTTGGCATATTATATATATGTCATTATGTCTCATAAAGCTGATAAAAAAATAGATGAAAATCACATGTTCTCAATGCCAAATAGAATCTCATAAATCATGGACCAACCCAGGCAGATCCTCCAGCTTGTTAGTTTGATGCTCCTTATTTTAAGTAGAAGAGGAGTAAGTTGAAGTGACTCATGTGTTCACCTTCCAAGTGCAACAAGCAATGCAAGACTGTTGACTGACCTATTTTAATCCTGCTGGGTACTCCCAGCAGCACATATATTTTGCTGTGAATGACACAATTTTCAGTCATTGTACATATTGATATATTTCAAGAAAGGTTTTTCCTTAAACTTTAGAATCTTGGTAAGTAAAAGATTAAGGCAAAACAAACTTATCCTATGTGGGGTCTCTAGGAGTCTGCTGTTGAGGGAGCAAAGGAAAAGAGAAGACTTGTGGAACTGAATAGTGTGATGACTTAAAGAATGAGCCTTGGAAACAAATAGTTACAGTAAGTGCTCCAAAAAATCAGCTAAAAATTATATGATAATAGCAAAATTTTAAAACAAATACAATTTTGAATTTGTCATAATATGAATTAGTGTTCGGTAGAAAAAGATCTTTATACAGGGATAAATAGTTTGACACATCCATAGCATAAGCAAGATTTTGAAGGGGCATGATAAATCCACTTAGCCCAATTAACTTCACAGGCCCCTCAAGAAGAATTTATTTGCAATTACTATAGGTCACACGGACTATGGAAGCAGAACGCCTGTATTCAAATCCTAACATCATGACTTAATAATCACATAACCCTGAGCAAAGTACTAAACCTCTGTGACTCAGTTTCTTTTCTGTTTTTTTTTTTTTGAGACAGAGTCTCCCTCTGTTGCCCTGGGTAGAGTGCGTCTTAGCTCACAGTGACCTCCAACTCATGGGCTTAAGCCTTAGCCTCCCTAGTAGCTAGGACTACAGGCGCCTGCCACAATGCCTGGCTAGTTTTTCTATTTTTAGTAGAGATGGAGTCTCTCTCTCTTAGTCAGCTGGTCTGGAACTCATGAGTTCAAGTGATCCACCCCACCTTGGCCCCCAAGAATGCCAGTATTATAGGCATGAGCCACTGTGCCCAGCCTCAGTTTCATCATTTATATAATGCAGATGAAAATAGTATCTACCTCATAAGTTTGTTGTAAGGATTAATGAGTTAATATTTGTAAGTTGCTTAGACCAGAGCCTGGCACATGTTCATCCTATTTAAGTAAAATATAATAAATTACTATAGCTCAGTGAGTAGGGCGCCAGCCACATACACCGAGGCTGGTGGGTTCGAGCTCAGCCCAGGCTTGCTAAACAACATTGACAACTGCAACAAAAAAATAGCCAGGGCTCGGCACCTGTGGCTCAAGTGGCTAAGGCGCCAGCCACATACACCTAAGGTGGCGGGTTCAAATCCAGCCTGGGCCGCCAAACAACAATGATGGCTGCAACCAAACAAAAATTGCCGGGCGTTGTGGCAGGCACCTCTAGTCCCAGCTACTTGGGAAGCTGAGGCAGGAGACTCGCTTGAGCCCAGGAGTTGGAGGTTGCTGTGAGCTGTGATGCCATAGCACTCTACCCAGGGGGATAGCTTGAGGCTCTGTCTCAAAAAAAAGAAAAATAGCCAGGTGTTGTGGTGGGCACCTGGAGTCCCAGCTGCTTGGTAGGCTGAGGCAAAAGAATCACTTAAGCCCAAGGGTTTGAGGTTGCTGTGAGGTGTGACACGACAGCACTCTATGGAGGGTCACAAAGTGAAACTCTGTCTCAATAAAAAATAATAATAATAATAAATTAGTCACTACTGGTTTATTAAAGCTATAACTGACAAAAGTCTATTTCAAAATATACTTTTTAACAAACATGCACTGACTTTACTCACAATCGGATGGAATTAATGAAGTTTCTTTATAGAAAGTGATCTTTTACCTACTCCTATGATAATTCTTTCCAAAGAACAAATCCTGGAAGTAGTTTACTGCTCTGATTTGAACAAAAGCAGCTCAATTATTCAAAACATCATTTAACATTTTCTAAGACATAGTTAGTATTCAGTAAATGGTTGCTGGACAAATATCTTTCCAGGCCAAATCAAATCTACCATATGTAATACTGTTATTCATATAGTCAGAGTTAAAAATGCAAAATGCATTACATCAAAATCGGGAATAAAAGACTTATAAGAGGTAGAGTTACCACCTAACTGGTTAACCAACTTCAGTGTATTTGGCCAAGTTAAGAAAGGTGCTAGTCTACTGCAAAAGCAGCAGAAGAAAGGATTTGGTTTTAGTCAAAATGATGAGGCTGCTGCCACAATGCCTGGCTAATTTTTATTTTTTCTTTTTTTTTGAGACAGAGCCTCAAGCTGTCATCCTGGGTAGAGTGCCAAGGCATCACAGCTCACAGCAACCTCCAGTGATTTTATTGCCTCAGCCTCCCAAGTAGCTGGGACTACAGGCGCCCGCCACAATGCCAAGCTATTTTTTGGTTGTAGCTGTCATTGTTGTTTGGTGGGCCCAGGCTGGATTTGAACCTGCCAGCTCTGGTGTATATGGCTGGTGCCTTAGCCACTTGAGCTACAGGTGTTGAGCCTAATTTTTCTATTTTTAATAGAGATAGGATCGCATTTTCTTTCAGGCTGGTCTCAAACTTGTGAGTTCAAGTAATCCTGACACTTTGGCCTCCCAGGATTATAGGCATGAGCCATCATGCCCAGCTGACTTATTCATTCTTGCACCCATTCTTTTATATAAGTCATCCTACTCTACCCAGGATCACTTGCTCTTTACCCCTCTACCCTATCCCAATTCAAACACTTTTGTAAAAATAATTTTAAGCCAAATTTATGTTTTTCCCTTCCTTTAACTCTCAACTTCTTCTGGAGTCACTGTCTGGCTTCTCACAGAGTCTGTATCCTTTTTACACCATACATAGGACTGACTGACCCAGGTATGTAAATTCCCTACTATCTACTCTAATACTGGAATTTTAGCTCATGCAACTACCTCTAGGCTAAGATGGCTCCAGATCAGTCTGTTAATAGCACTATACCTGGGGCTGAACTAAGAATGGGGTACTGGCTTTTATTCTCTAGGTGGGACTGGCCTAGACCTTGAAATTCTTATTTGGGAGAAGTTAAAGGTGAGAAGCTCAAGCCTAATGAACTAAAGACTACCAAGGACATGTGTGTAGTCTGACAAAGTCAGATCTGTTCACTCATAAGGGACAACACTCCAGAGGAAACATGGAATGTTGTTCACCAAGAAGGAAGAAAAAGCTTCTTCTGAGTTTCTGCTGAAGGATTCTGAGGAAGGTGGGGATCAGTTTTGGGTGAGTTACTACTTCTGAGGCAGGAATAGGAGAAGGGGTGATAAACTAGGGATTAGGTGCTGTTATGAGACAAGGGCAGCTCAACAGTTGGGAACCCCCAGTAATTGACAGAAAGAGCCGAGCAGGTCCAGAGGCATCACTGATGAGAAAGTAATAGTCACTGAAACAGAGTGTCTTTATGGCATTTTACAGCTGCTACATGACTCTGGGAGAAATGATGCTTCCTATTAACCTTATAATTGTCTCATCTTAATAACAGAAGCTGCCTTTTTCTTTTTCAATCCTGGCTGGAGCTCTCATCCCAGATCCTTTTGACTCTTTGAATTAGATAGGCATGGATGCTATTGCATCTTCCAGTTTATTTTTATTCCTGCAAAAGTTCAGATCTAGGAACAAAATATACAACCACGAAGAACTTGACCTATACCTCTGCTGACTTTAAAATCTTGGGTAGAATACTGAGACTTTAGGGGCATGTGGAAGCTTTTCACCTCTTATTCATGTTGAAGGTCAT
Organism: Galago senegalensis; assembly: GCA_963575145.1. NCBI lineage: Eukaryota > Metazoa > Chordata > Mammalia > Primates > Galagidae > Galago > Galago senegalensis. The sequence goes on along the minus strand of CAUYTI010069182.1, from coordinate 11,522 downwards.
GGCTTTTGACTAGAAGGGAAGATATGGGGAATGAATATCTTGCTACTTAGATGATGTGAAAGAGCAGGATGTGATTTTCTGGACAATTACTTAAGATCTCAGAATTATGGACTTATAGCCAGAAATGGAGGAAATTTCACAAAGACCAGGAAGAAATGATTTTGTTGGAGATTCACTAATGTGATGAATATGGACTGAAAAGAAAAGGTTGCAGGTGTCCTCAAACTACGGTCCACAGGCCACAAAAGGTTGCAGGTGTCCTCAAACTACGGTCCACAGGCCACATGCAGCCCACTGAGGATATTTATCCAGCCTACCGGGTGTTTTTGCTGCTGTTGCCTGTCCTGCTTAGCAGCCAACTCGTCCCAGGGCCCGCAGTCTGGCCCTCCAATGGTCTGAGGGACAGTGAACTGGCCCCCTGTTTAAAAAGTTTGAGGACCCCTCAAACTTTTTAAGGGAAGGGAAAAATACTACCAAATGTGACAAAACCAATAGTGAAAGGGATACTGCTTCTCAAGAGAAAACAGGGGGGGAAAGCTAGAAATCACACTAGGGCTAAGAAGTCTACATATTGATTTAAGAATACTGATAACAAAGTTATTGAGGTACATGAAACACCAGAAAGCAAATATAATCTCACAGTCATCATTGTATAGAGCTGGTGAGACGGCATCTGGCACTAGATCACAGAAGTCAGTAGTATAGTGGTTAAGCAGAGGTGCTTTGAAGCCATGCTGACCAGACTTCAACTCCCTGTGCTGCCTCTTACTTGACAGATGATATTGGTCAAGATGGTTGCCATCTCTGAACTTTAAATGGCCCATCTGTAAATTGGGTATTATAATACTTACCTCACTAAACCGTTAATGGAGATTAAGGATTAGGAAGTATCTATATATCATGGTATACAGCACAGAATTAGGTAGCCACTACCATCATACCACCATCATCATCTGTAGTAAACAGGTATTAGTACTTCCTCATGGAATTCAACAAACCAGAAGGTAGAAACATGGTAGATAACATTTGGCTGAGAATAAAAGAGAAAGTGGTAATGTGCTATTTGATCATACCATGAATTTCTTTGGAACAGAAGAGAGGAATAGTATTGAAATCTGTTCCCCTTCCTTCATATTTCTTTTCCCCTCTAAACAGGCCTGGGCAACCTAGTATGTGTACACATGTCTGTATTCTTGCCTCTGTTTTCTGTATCTTGGGGCACACAATCCACTTAATCTGAATTTTAAAATCATGTTGACTTATGATAGGTCAGTTTTAAGTAGAGAAAAGGGTACAGAAGCAAGATTTAATGAGAATGAAAGAAACGTATAGACGGCACTTTCAACGTATTTTCAAACAAAGGGATGGAATAAGAATTGCACTAGCCGGCTTGGCGCCTATGGCTCAACCGGCTAAGGAGCCAGCCACGTACACCTAAGGTGGCGGGTTCGAATCCCCAGCCCGGACCCGCCAAACAACAATGACGGCTGCAACCAAAAAATAGCCGGGCGTTGTGACATGCGCCTGTGGTCCCAGCTACTTGGGAGGCGGAGGCAAGAGACTCGCTAGAGCCCAGGAGTTGGAGGTTGCTGTGAGCTGTAATGCCATGGCACTCTACCCAGGGGGACAGCTTGAGGCTCCGTCTCAAAAAAAAAATAGTCTTTAAAAACACACAGAATGTCCAATTAAATTTGAATTCCAGCTAAACACATTATTAATATAAGTATAACCCAGATATTGCATGGAATATATATGCTAATACATATATAGCATATATATATATATATATGCTAAACTGTTATTTGTTGTTTATCTGAAGTTCTTATTTCCCAGACATCATGTATTTTATCTGGCAACCTTATTTCTTCAGTGTCTTGAATTCAGCTGGCTTCATTCTAAGGCAAAACTAGTTATATTAATTTTGGGTTGAAATGTAATTCTTTTTTTTTAATTTTTTTGCAGTTTTTGGCTGGGGCTGTGTTTGAACCCACCACCTCTTGTATATGGGGCCAGTGCCCCACTCCTTTAAGCCACAAGCGCCACCAGAAATGTATTCTTTTTTAAAATTAAACTTAGAACCTAGAATATTACCTAGCTTATTGTAGGTGCTCAATAAATAATGGAAAATGAATCACTGAATAGCTTCCTTTTAACACTTGAGGTACGTTACAGTGGTTAAACAATTTGCCATTTATTTATTTTTTTGAGACAGAGTCTCAAGCTGTCATGCTGGGTAGAGTGCTGTGGTGTCACAGCTCATGGCAACCTCCAATTCTTGGGCTCAAGCTATTCTCTTGCCTCAGCCTCCAAAGCAGCTGGGACTACAGGCACCTGCCGAATACCCAGCTATTTTTTTGTTGCAGTTGTCATTGTTGCCCTAGCTGGCCCAGGCTGGCTTTGAAACTGCCAGCCTCGGTGTATGTGGTTGGCCTTCTGCCTACTGAGCTACAGGCGCCACCCTAAACAATTTGCCTTTTAAATGCTAGAGATAAGAGACAAGGCATGGTGGTTTACACCTGTAATTCCAGCACTGTGGGAGGTAAAGCAGGAGGGTGGCTTGAACCCAAGAGTTGGAGGCTGCATATACTGTGATCTAGCCTGGTTGACAGAGTGAGTCTTATTTTAAAAAAAGCTAAAAACTGGGGTAGTTGGGTGGTGGTGGGTGTATGAAGATAATACAAAATGCCCTGCCTTCTCTCCCAGTCTGTTTTCTAAAATTTATAATTTGGGATTAAGCTACTGTCATATTACAAAAGGTTTCATTTTCTGGTAGAAGAAAAACTTGGAAGGAATTTAAATTTTGACCACTTACAACTTCTTTGATAACGTTTTTAAATATCTTTTTTGTTAAGGTAAATGTATCCAATAAGTCTTTGCCTTCATTTAGAATATAAGTTATGGCTTTGTCAGATTATTAATTTCTAAATCTAGATCCAGATTTCTTATTTCTTTTTGTGTCTTATAACTGCCAAATAAAGGGCATTAAATTTATGTTAGAAGAAGTAATGAAGAAAGGAAAGGAAGGAAGGGAGAAGGGAAAGAAGGAAAGTAATTCATATGGAAAAAAGGAGAGAAAAATCAAATCCTTTTAATTTATATTAAATGCTGTTTTAAAGAACAGTGTCTGAATAAAGACGACCCAACAAACCATAAAAAGTGAATTCTCTTATTTCAATGAACAAAAAAGTCTCAGCAATTCAATTCAGAAAAATCTATTCTAACTCATTAAATGTTTCTTGAGCACCCACTAAAGGCAAAGCCACTGTACTAATCAGTATTACACAGGTTGTTAAAAGATAGATACTTTAAGATTTAAAGAGTTTATTTGAGCAGATGGTGATCTGGCAGCATCTGACTACAAAGGGGTTCAGCACCCCACTGGAGGAACTCACCAGGGAAACTTTTATGAGGTGCATTCAGAATAAAGACCAAGAAAATATTTTATTGGCTAACGAGGAACAGTGGTCTTAAAGTCCCTCAGAGAGGTTTGTTGGCCTACTCTGATTGGTAACGTCCCTAGTAGAGGTTAGTGATTGGTTTCCAAGTTGGGTTTTTGTCTGCTTGTGCAGGAACCCAGAACATTGGAGCTGTCTCAACCTAATGGCCTCGCAATTACTTTTTTGTAACAAGGGGGAAATAAAATATTATCCTTCAAAAAATTTACTAATTAGTGTCCTGGGGGCGGAGGAAGGGGAAGAAGGGAGGCAAATGTATTAATTAATAAGCTTAATTCAAAGTAAAGTAAAAACAAAATGAAGGCGATCAAATCCAGTCCCAGACTTCAGGAGAAGGTTTACCCCTTGAATTAGCCTTGAGAGAAGTACAAAAGGAAGGTATTCTAAGTAGAGAGCACAGCCTGAGTAAAGACAAAGAGGTGAGAAAATCCAAGGTCCATTTCTGGAAAGGTGCGAACATTTTAGGTGGATAACACAGTGATAATCCTGCATACTTTTAGATATATCTCAAAGAATTAGCAATTAGAGAATGAAGAAGATTTAATAGATAACTAAATATAGCCATCTGTCAGTCCATTTTGAATGAAACCAGCTAGACATGAGCTCATGCATGTATGCCCTCACACATACAGACACACACACACAAACACACATAGATAATATTTTTTAAAAGTGTCCTTGTTCATTGTTGAAAATGGCCCAGCACAAAAGCACTTTAATATCTTCATGCCAGTCATATCTGTGAGCTCCTTTATAGCAGTGGAAGTTTAACTCATATAGGAACTCTGCAGTTGAGTTTTGGGAACATCTTCCATGTGCTTTTTGTTAAAAAATATGTCAGAATATCAAGAGAACTGAGTTACAATGCTCAGCACTGGAATGCTGAATCTTTAGCTACATATGCCTCCCAGCTACAATTTCATGTTTTTTGAAAGACTAATCCAGGCATTACATTATTGTCAGTGCCTCTCAAAATATTCCTTGCCAATTATTCTGCTTGTTTTCAAAGGTTCTCTTAGTACAGGTATTTCCTGTTTTATTTCAAAATTAATGATAAATGATAGGCTTTTGAAGGTTTAAAGAATGAACTGTGGTCCAAGAAACCTTTTTTATTAGTGGATAGGCATTGTCTACGCTGTTCCAACAATTTTCCTTCTCTCAAGTTGAAGAGGTAATTATTTTTTCCATAATCATACATTCTTTAGTACTTAAAGAATATATTTTGAGAAGTTTATTTGCAGAATTTGTTTTCAAAATGCAAACATCATGATACACTTTCCCAATAAGTAAAAGTCTCACTTTTGCATTTATTCACTTGAAGCACTTTTTTTTATAATAGCTATCAGCATAGTGCTTCATCATTTTAATATAGGTTAGTGCTTTTTTTTTTTTTTTTTTGAGACAGGAGCCTCAAGCTGAGCCCCTGGGTAGAGTGCTGTGGCATCTCAGCTCACAGCAACCTCCAACTCCTGGGCTCAAACGAGTCTCCTGCCTTAGCCTCCCAGGTAGCTGGGACCACAGGCACCCGCCACAACGCCCAGCTATTTTTTGGTTGCAGTGTTCATTGTTGTTTGGCGGGTCCGGGCTGGATTTGAACCCACCACCTTGGGTGTACGTGGCTGGCATCTTAGCCACTTGAGCCACAGGCACCGAGCAGGTTAGTGCTTTTATTCTTCCTAATTGCCAAGAAAACTTGAAAGAGGAGCAACATTTCTGAATTAACAAATACTCCTTTTAGGAAGAATTGGTCAAATATTTTTTTTTTTGAAACAGAGCCTCAAGCTATCCCCCTGGGTAGAGTGCCATGGCATCATGCTCACAGCAACCTCCAACTCCTGGGCTCAAGTGAATTTCCTGCCTCAGCCTCCCAAGTAGCTGGGACTACAGGTGCCCGCCACAACGCCTGGCCATTTTTTGGTTGCAGCCATCATTGTTATTTGGCGGGCCTGGGCTGGGGATTCGAACCTGCCACCTTAGTTGTATGTGGCTGGCGCCTTAGCTGTTTGAGCCACAGGCACCGAGCCGGTCAAATATTTTTAATGTCAACATTGATAGTGATGAAATAGTCTACAAAACTTCAGTTTTCTTTAAGGAAATGATAGTATTTCAAGAAATTATGAGATCAGTTAAATAGTTTTAAAAAATGCACTTCATACAAAAAATTAACAATTTTATTCTTTGTCTGGGTTAATATAAGAAAGACTTTTTTCTTTGTATTCTAATGACATTTTATCTTATCCTTCAAATAGTACCTTGAACTCTCCCTTTTTCATAGCTTTGTTCCCACCATTACCTCTTCTGTCTCAGATTCTGTGGCCCAAAGTGTACAATCTTCTCAAGACCAGAATGCTCTTTTTAGCCAGGAGTGAATGTGACTGGTGCCACTTACAATCTGCACACCTGGGCAGAGAACCAGAGAATCACACCTGGCACTCTGGACTTGTCCAAGGAAGATGAAAACAGGGCATGCTAAACTTCAACTGCCAATATGACCAAGGCTACCAGCCTTCCATATGCCTTTGTTCTGATCCTGAAAGATCACAATGACCCATAGTCACCCTGAAATATGAAGGAGAGCCTCTCTTTTCCTCTGGGTCATAATAAGTGCCTTCCAAAGGTTATGAAAGTTAACCTTATGTTCATAGCACTTTCTTTGACTACCAGCTCAATTAGATCTGAAAATAAATGTGTATGTGTATATTTGTGGAGACACACACAAGCACACATAGACACATTCAGATATGCATATGTATATTCTAAAACAACTTCTCCCCCAAATTAGAAGATTATTATTTTCAGAATGTCATTATAATATTGTGCAATTAGAAATTTTAATACATTGGTAATAATGATGTTCTTACATTTATTGAAATAATTGAATTGCTTGTCACAACCACCTGGTAGGTTGGCAGTTAAGTTTACATGCTAAGAAGTAGAAGGAAAAGTAGTAATGATTAAAAATACATGTGAGTGCTACTCTTGCCTCTGGCTGGTTTACTTTGGACATCATAAACCTTTTTTTTCAGGATCTAATATTTGGGAGTATGCTTGAGAAAACAGAGCTTCAGGAAAAGCTAAGAATGACTTCTTTTTGGCTGACTCATTCTGACTTTAAAGTAATATGTCTTTATAGGACATGGTAAGAGTTCAAAGTCTGCTTTTATATTTTCCATATTTCTTAGTATAGAAAAATAACACTGTAACCCATGCATTTGTTTAATTCCTGCTTTTATTTCAATTGGGTAAGCACTTCATCCTTTTGTCATGAAGGAAAACATGGCAGATAGCATAGTTCCTTTCTTAAAGTCTTCTTGTTGTTCTTTCAGTGCCATAAGCTATAGAAGGGGAGTTAAGGTTTTTTGTTTGTTTGAGACAGAGTCTAACTCTGTCACGCTGGGTAGAGTGCTATGATGTCATAGCTCACAGCAACCTCAAACTCTTGGGCTGAAGCAATCCTCTTGCTTCAGCCTCCCAAGTAGCTGGGACTAAGGGCACCTGCCACAATGCCTGCAATGCCTCTTCTCTCTTTTAGTAGAGAAAGAGTCTTGCTCTTGCACAGGCTGGTCTTAAGCTCCTTAGTTCAAGCAATCCACCAGCCTCCATCTCCTAGAATGCTAGGATTGTATGTGTGAGCCACTAAGCCCAGCTGGAGTTAAGGTTCCTATTAGACAAATGGTGTCCATGAATTTGGTCTTAAAGAACATAGATAAAAACATGAGAATATTCTCTACTGGCAGAACCACGTCTCAGAAGAATATATGCTTGGGTTAGAAACATGTACAAGATTTTTAATTTATTAGAGTTTAACTTTCCCCCTAAAAATGGTGATAATGTCTGCCTTGTGGTATCTTCATCATGATTAAAAAATATTGTGACTGTAAAACCACTCATATATATATTCTAAAAAAAAAAACTTCTTCAAAAAATTAGATGAGTATTATTTTAATTTATTTTGTATTTAGCACATAGTAGGCACTCTAGAGCAAATTAGTCCTTTCTATTCACAGGCCTTTTTTTTTTTTTTCAATTTTTGGCTGTGGCTGGGTTTGAACCCGCCACCTCTGGCATATGGGACCGGCACCCTACCCTTTTGAGCTACAGGCACTGCCCTCACAGGCCATTTTTAAAGTGTAAATTTTGTTTTTTGCAATTTCCCATTTCAGATCCTACTCTTAAATTACCTCAAGATTTACTGGTCAGGGCTTCTTTGCTATTTTCTGCTTACCAATCTTTGAACCTGATAAATTTTTAAAATCCCCCTTTCCAATTTATATCATGCAACTCATGACCTTGAACTCACAAGGCCCCGTGGCTCTACTTTCCTCTGATGCTTCCTGGCTTCCATGGCAGCAAAAAACCCAAATAGCTCCTTGAGTCAGGTTACCTTCCCAGTATCTCTGGATTGGTTCTCTAAACTGACTGAACCTTGGGAACACCTGAGAAGCTCTTTAAACATCAAATATGCACTGACCCTGATTCACTAGCAAACCACCAAATGTGCATGGTGATGTGTCATACATTTCTCTAGACTAAGTCGCCCCCAACCCCAAGAGATAAGGAATAACTCATTTTTCCTTTGTTTCACTTTGTATGTCTTCTGAGGACCTCTTTTTTTCCAACTTACTCTAAGTCACTGCATATAATCTCAGTCTTCTTGTTCTTCAAGTGACTAACTTCCTTGGTTTTTCGCTAGAGCTTCTAGTATGCTAAGTCGTATTGGTTCTCCAAAAACATTCTCTAGTTTTCATGCTCTTCCCTCTTCCATCTCTTCTCTATAAACTTGAAGGAACTATTCATTCTTATCCCCCACCCCATCCCATGCCCTGCAGTCTTCTCTTCTAATCAGGTGCATGGGAAAGCCCCTCTAGATTCCCATCTCTGAACTCTCCTTAGTGCTGTTACATTCTCCCCCTGCCTTGACATTCCTGCTGGCCTTTGTTGCTACAGTAATATCTTCTTCCTGGTTGGCCTCCAGCTGCATTCAAAACCTAGTTCTGGTTGCCTGTCTGGGGTCCAGCCCTGGCCTGACCTTTCCCTCTCTTGGCAAGACTCCCCCCTAATAGGGTGTGGTGACAGAGGGCCTTGCTGTTGCCATCCTTGCCTCTGCCAGCTGGGCCTGCCAGGGTTGCCATAGAATTGGGCGGCTAAGGCCCAGGCCCTGGAAAGGCTGTGAAGCACTCTGGCCTCTGCACCCAGGGCAGAGCCAACTGCCAGGGCGGTTTTGTGCAACTGGTGTACATCTCCTGACAGACTCGGACGTGGGGTGAGGGCAAAGGCTTTGGGCTGCTGCTTGCCAGAGTTGTTAGAGCTCCCAGGAGATGCACAGAGCAAGTGGGTCAGGGAAAAAAGGCTGGCTTGAAGGCTAATGATGCTTTTCTTGTGACTGGATTGTCATCTCCATGAGAATGATTCCACACTCCTAGTCCTTTCTTCTCCTCAAATTAAAACTGGTGGTTTACAGCCAGCCTGCTGGACAGGCTTTCCCATTCCCTCTCCCCAAGAATGAATAGTTCCTTCCTCATCATCTCTTCCCCCAAATCTGTCACCTACTCCACACCTCCTTGTGTTTGTCGGTAATTATTTCTCCTTATTGCCCAGGCTTGAAAATATGGGTTCATATTGTTTTATTCATCTTCTCTCCACATAGCTGTTATTGACCAATTCATTTTCTTTTATTTTATCTTATTTCTTTTTTATTTTTGGAGACCAAATCTCACTCTGTCACCCTGGGTATAGTGCCGTGATGTCAGCCTAACTCATAGCTACCTCAAACTAGTGGGTTAAAGTGATCCTCTTGCCTTCGCCTCCTAAGCAGCTGGGATGATAGGCATGTGTCACCATGCCTGGCTGGGGTTTTTTTTTCTTTTCTTTTCTTTTCTGTTTTAGTAGAGATCTTGCTCTTGCTCAGGCTGGTCTCAAACTTCTGGGCTCAAGGGATCCTCCTGCCTCAGCCTCATGAGCAGCTGTGTGGAATAGCTAGTACCACCTGTTCCTGGCTAATATTTTGAATTTTATTTAGAGATGGGGGTCTGGCTATGTTGCCTAGGCTAGTTTGGAACTCTTGGCCTCAAGTGACCATCCCACCTTAGCCTCCTTGCTATAATTACGGGTATGAGCCACTGGGCCCTGTCCCTTTATGGTTCTTTTATTCAATAAATGTTTGAGTTATTTGGGTGGTGCATTCTGAGGGCATCATTTACCAAACAAAGCTGCCAACATTTCTGTTTCCTAGCTTTGATGAAGTCTACCCCACTGCCTGGCCTGCCTTCCACTCTTGGTTTTTACCTCAGACTTAAGTCAAACTTTTTTTTCCCAAAGCCTTTTTCAGGCAGCCTCAGGACTCTGGCTTCCCCTGGTCTCTTTAATCCTTATTTCTCCCAATATCGCCATTACTTGTTGGTACCTACTTTCTTTTTTTTGCAGTTTATGGCTGGGGCCGGGTTTGAACCCACCACCCTTGGTATATGGAGCCGGCACTCTTTGAGCCACAGGCGCCGCCTGGTACCTACTTTCTAATCCCTTTATTTTGCCCTTTTCTTGACGAGGACTTTGTATAAATATCTTTTTTACTTACATGTCTCTCTAGAGGTTTGTCTCTATTGTTTCATCAAGAGTTCTCAAATTTTGGTCCTTGAAAAGCAGCATCAACATCACCTGGGAACTTGTTAGAAATGTAAATATACAGGCTCCATCCCAGACCCGCTGAATCACAATTCTGGGGCTAGGGCCCAGCATCTGTGTTCTTAACAAGTTCCCCAGGGGATTCTGATGCTCCTTGAAGTTTGAGAACCACAGACCACATGGCGATGGATTTGAAATCACAGAACATGTTGTCTGCCTGTTTATTCCCTAAGGATACTACAAGATACTTGGGACCTTTTTCCTTCTGAAGATGTGCTTAAACGTCTTGGAAAATTCTAAGGCTTTTGCAGTGATTTGTTTTTACCCCATCTCTTTTCAAAATTATTTGAACCCACTTAGATGATAAAATGGAAAATGAAAATAAAGGGAAGGAAGAGGAGGCAAATATACTAACCACAAGGGTTACTATTGTTCTCATAGTGTCCCTGAGCTTCCTGGCAGCAAGAAAAAGAAAGAAATTAATTTCTTTCTTGTCTCATTCCTACTAGAGGTGGTCAAAATTCGATTTGTAAATTCCAAAAGAAATTGCCCATGTGGAGCCTTCTGGACTGGCCACTTAGAGAACTAAAAGATAAAATCTATAGCAAAGGTTTTATAACACATGCACCAATAATTTTTACATGTCTGGTTTTTGTATTTATCACCATTACAGAATTTGAGCCAATGCTTAGTGTGAAAGGAAGAGGAGCTATTTCTGAATCTGTGACAAGATCACATTCTGCCATTTCTCATAATTTGGTGGCTAAAAGGAAGGAGTTAATTTTCCCCAACAAGCCAGAGTTAGGAAATTGGGTGGTGCCTGCAGCTCAGTGAGTAGGGCACTGGCCCTATATACTGAGGGTGGCAGGTTTGAACCTAGCCCCGGCCAAACTGCAACAAAAAAATAGCTGGGCTTTGTGGCAGGCGCCTGTTGTCCTAGCTACTAGGAAGGCTGAGGCAAGAGAATCGCCTCCAGAAGAGCTGGAGGTTGCTGTGAACTGAGACGCTACAGCACTCTACCAAAGGGAACAAAATGAGACGCCTGTTGTCCTAGCTACTAGGAAGGCTGAGGCAAGAGAATCGCCTCCAGAAGAGCTGGAGGTTGCTGTGAACTGAGACGCTACAGCACTCTACCAAAGGGAACAAAATGAGACTCCGTCTCTAAAGAAAAGGAAATAATGTAGAATGTTGTCTTAGATTGTGATTCATTCGGGAGACAGGGAAGGTGTGTGAAGGGTGGGCCGTCATCCACCAAAAAGAGCAAACGTCTAAAGGAAAGCAGCCTGTGCAAGATCCCAGGCCCCATCTTTTTTTTTTTTTTTTTGTCGAGACAGAGTCCCACCCTGTGCCCCTGAGCAGAGTGCAGCGGCTTGGTAGTTCACTGCAACCTCCGACTCCAGGCTTGTGGGCATCCCGCTGCCTCAGCCTCCGGAAGCCGCTGGGATT